>QMIH01004051.1:0-23979 GCA_003987875.1 Clarias batrachus | reverse complement strand
CGTGGTATGCATTCGTCTACCGTAAATATTTCGTCCGTAAAACTCTGTGTATATTTTTTCTCAAAAACCCCTCTCAACTTGGATATTCTCACCAGGTCGCCCTCCTTGAAATTCATCTTTAATTTTTTCTTGTGGCGTAGAGGGAACGTACCGTAGAGGTTTTGAAAAACTTGCAAAGTGTTTTCAGGAACCACCTGCATAGGGGTCATGTTTATGCTGGAATGGTAGGTGTTATTATAGCTTTTGATGAAATCCTGCAGCACGTTGATGTATCTAAAAGTGTTTTTCGCTGTAAAGTATCGAAAAAGTTTAGATTTCAACGTCCGATTATATCTCTCGACCACAAAGGCTTTCACGTCGCTGGACGTGCTGTAAAGCGTGATGTTATTTTTTCTCATTAAAGTTTGAAAATTTTTATTGTAGAATTCACTCCCTTTGTCTGTTTGAAGGAAACGTGGAACTCCACTGTCTTTTAAAATCAATGTAAAGGCGTTGGTTACCTTGGTAGCTGATTTTTTCTTTATAGCTCTTACATAAGCTTTCTTGGAAAAAACATCTATCACCGTCAGTAAATACTTGAATCCATCGTAGATGGAGGTCTCGAGGTAAAAACTCTATTGCGAGGAAATCGCGTTCTGGCCGTTTTATGCAACGTGTACGCRTCTTGTTCGGCTAGAAAATCCTTAACCCTCTTGAGATTTATTTTCTGACCTGATTCGTTTTGCACGGCTTTATGCAACCTCTGCACCCCTCCGAAACTAGCGGGGTGTGAAGGATCGTAATATATTTTTTTCATCAGGTTGCTGAGGTTTCGAGACATCTCTAAATTGATCCTTTTAAAAAAAATTTTTTTTTAACTTTGCTCATGAATTGAATGCTTGTTTATGCTTAAGACTCTGCAATTTAGTTCACAATGGTCTTTTTTTTCCGTTTAAAAAAAAAAAAGCGCTATAGAAAATAAATAAAAAGAAACTCATCTAAGAGTAATAAAAAAGAATACCTTTTTTTCAGTTTAAAAAGAAACTCATCTAAGAATAAAAAATAATACTTTTTGTTGTTGTTGCTTACACTCATTTTATTATTATTTCAAAAGATTTGTTTAACACCATGCAAGAGAAAAAAAGAATCACGTATGGTTAACAGCGTTTGATTACTTTCAAAACTTGTGTAAGGAATACATTGCCATTTCTATATAACACAGCATCATGTAATTCCCTCAAATCGTTAACATTATCTACAGAATGATTGTTTTTTATAAAAATAACCATAATATCAACAAACAAGGCATAAAGTGTAAATATATGATATATGTTCAGATTTTCGCTCAAAACATCAACAATCTTACAAAAGGTACTGACTAGGGAATTCTCATTTACGCGTAATATTGTCAGCACAAGCTCGTTCCATTGTGCAGAACCGGTTACAGATCTAATGATACACAAAATCTCTTCGAATTTCTTTACCTCCGCAGGTACACATCTGAAACGCGAATTAAACTTTAAAGCGTCGTCGACTCTGTTTTCGACTACTTTAACTACCAGTCTCTGCAATTCGCTGATCACCAGATAATCGTGCGTATACGAGCTCCATKTTCTCAGACAGTTACCCATTCTTCTTCTTCTTCAGACGTCGTTCCCGTACCAAAAGTTCACAACTTGTTCAAGGCTTCTGTTCTTAGGCGTAGTCTCGTCCTCACCGGTTAACACTTTCTGTATCTGCAAAAGAGTGTCTTCGATGTTGGGGATGAATCTCAACTCGTGCAGGAAGGTCTCAGCCACACTGCGCAGTTTAGACTCGTCCGTTGGCGACAGACTGTTCGCTTCCAGAAAGAGCCGAATGGACGGGATAAACCGATTAGTCCACAGTCTTTTCTGTACCTCGCCAAAGTTGTCTCAGAAGAAATCGTCAGGAATACCCCACAGACACGCGTGATGTTTCTGACTGGGATGATCAACGTTGCCGCCGTAGCAGGTTTCCTTAAGGTAGCAATACAAGACTATAGATAACAGCCTTGTCACCACAGCTTTTACCGTGTCCATAAAAAAAACGGAAAGCCATCCGTCTGTCTCATCACCATAGTATAGCGCAACCGTCGCGCACTCACAGCCCTCCCCTGAGTCGGACGGCTGACTTTCAGACACCGKTGAAAGCATCGAGGGTTGTGGTGAGGTTGAGTTCGCCATGACATCAAAGACATAAACTCGGAAATTGCGCCCGTYGTGTCGAAGCTGAAAACTAGGGGTATTTAAACTAGTCGCCTGAAGATGAGGAGGCGGAGTTAGAATAGAGCGCGTCGCGTCACGACCTGGTCCCTCCAATCACGACTCTTGTGGAAAAGTCCCGTGATTCGCTCCCCGTAATCTTCGTGCATTSTGATCCAGGCGCTGMCTGGGATGCTCAGAGTCGTGTGGAAAACTCCGCACTCTATGTTGAAGCGCTCCATGGTCACCGGCCCCTCGGGCTCGGGCTCGTTCTCGCCGGTCAAACCCCAGCTCACGCAGTAAAACCATTTACCCGTAGGCGCTGCTTTCGTCTCCCATATTATTCTCATTAGTCTTTTCTTCTTCGAGCCGTTTTGCAGCACAGTCTTTGTTGCTGTTGTTGTTTCATCGATTTGAATTTCTTCTTCTTCTTCAAGTTCGCTCCAGAGATTTAAATTCTCACTCTCTGCTGGTAAGGTTCCTTTAATCTTCTTCTTTTCTTTAAGTAGATTAAAGACCATCAGGTTCAATAGTCCCCAGTCGCTCGAAGTGATCGTTGTTTTTTCAACACCCGTGTTGAATGTTTCACCATTCTCCAGTTGGTAAAAAAACATCTCCCCGTCCAGATATTTAAACACAAATCCCCACTTACGGCCCAAATCCAGACTCATCTCTTCCCGAAGCGATTCACGCGGTGGTCGCTGAGTTCTACGTAAAAACATAACACGTTTCTTCGGAGCTCTAGTTAAAGACGACTCGTACGCAGCCGTCAACGGCAGCTCCAAAATTATACCCTCACAAGCATTCATTTTCCCTGATGAAAATAATAATAATAATAATAATAATAATAATAATAATAAAAGAAAACACCAAACACTTCCAATCAACTTCTTACAACGAATAAATGAAACGATGTCTAACGCATAAGCATCGTTACACCCCCCCTTTTCATCATTCCTCCAGGTCATAAAAAGGTCATTCAAAGGTCAGCTCAAAGGTCATAAAAGGTCATAAAAGGGGCAATAAAACTGTCAAAAGCAGTTTGACGAAAGGTGGTTAGGTATAATTTTTTGCATAATATGTGCAAGTCCTAGCACACACATCACACCTCCAAAAATGCAATGAACATTCCTGTCAACGTAACCTTACACGGGAACTTGGAGAAAAAGGTCATTTGAAAAATAAAAACAGTTTGAAAAACAACTTTGAATCATGCCAAACCTGCAAGAAAAAGAGCTTGACGCATTTCCTTTTCTCCTTTACATTGTAATTTTTATCTAGGAATGGCTGTTTTTCTAACAGATTAACTAACACATTAATATAATGCATTATTTTATTTTAGAGTGATGAGGAACGGTTTCTGAAGATCAGAAAATATTTCAGCGCTCTTCCCCAGAAACATTTATAGAGTTTAGATACAGGCTGTAGCAAAACAAATCAAAGCATGAACAGGTCTGATTAGTTTACTTGATTTCACATGTAGAACAGGTTCTAGTCTCTGGGAGTTTTGTTTTTTCTTCATAATTGTGAATCATTACATACTTCCACATGTCACTTTTGTGCATAGAGATTCTCAGAATATTATACAGAATGTTTATTTGTTTAATTTTATTTATACATTAACAGCAAATTAATCTGCTTCTAGGCTTCATTTCCGTGTTCACAAGTATACCAGAAATAAGTTCTATTATATACAGCATTAATTCCACAACCATAGAATTCACTAATGCTTACACACACACACACACACACACACACACACACACACACACACACACACACACACACACACACACACACGCACACACACACGCACACCACACATAAGTGAGAGAGAGAGAATATTTTTTCATACCTGTTTGAGATTCCATAAAGCTGTAGAAAATCAGGAGAGTCACACAAACAATCATCATCCCTGAAAGACAATTTTTCATTATCTCTTCAAAATAAATTACACTAAACCTGTTTATAGCACACATTAACTCAATTTTATAAAAAATCTAAATACTCACTTATTTTAAGATATGCATATGTAAGTAAACACGGTTTGTTCCGAACTTCACTCTTTCACAGTTGGTGTATTTTCGTTTTTGGTCGTTTGGGAGACACACCCTATTTCTAAAGAAACATAATAAGAAGTGAGGTGTGATCTTTACACAGACTAGTTTACGTTCCAGTTGCAGAAGTAGTACAATACTAAATTACACTATTTTATGTGTTAACATCAAATTACTTTGATTTGTTTTAAAGAAAAAATCTACCCTAAGTAGCATACATGTTAATCTTTATCCGTATAATGTGATCTTCCTAGTGGGATTTTTGTTTAAATTTTCTTTCATCTCCATGTTCATGATTATTCATTTTGTTTAATCCTGCAGTACACACAATACCATTCCACTGACTGCTTACAGTGCTGTTAGTAAGACTGTAGCTCTCATTTTCATACAGAGCTTTATACTCGTTTCCCACACTCCTGAATTAGATCCTGAAGTATGGCAGATATTAATAAGTAAGAATTGAAATATGAATCAGAACAGAACATGGCGGGAAAGCTTTAGAATAAAAAGTTATTGACTCCTGCACATGGACATAAAGTATTTGCATGAGGCACAAACTGAAAGCAGTAAGGAGTTGGTGTAGTTGATGAAATCAACAAACTAGTTCATCTGGAACTAAAATATATGCCAGGATTAAAGTCACAGCGACCACACTTTTCCTATTCTGATATTTGATGCAAACATTAACTGAAGCTCTTGACTTGTGTGCTGCTGCCACATTATTGGCTGACTGAATAAATGAAATGACCTGCATAAATTATCAGGTATAAAAGTTTTCCTTTTATAGTGGACTGGTCTATATATACTTTGTTTTAAATTGATGTCATGAAGTGATTGTGTTTGAAATGATCTTTGCATATAAAATATTTTTTATTAATCTTTATTGTGTAATATGAAAACATGTCAAATATACAGCAGGTTTAGCAGCAGCATTGATAATCAATCTGGTAATAAAGCAAGTCTTAAGTATATTCTTCACTGACATCAAAAATGCTTGGCATGAAATAATGTACTGTAAATACTGCTTAATGTCTGCTGTAAAACAAACAACAAAAAAAGCACAAATAGCAAAATATATAGCAACTACACAACAGAGCAGCAGAACTGGAGTAGGTGGACACATACAGAGTAATTATTAGGTGCCGCACTGAAGCTGTGAGAAGCGGAAAGGGGAGAGGAGGGGAGGGGGCGGGGAGGAAATTTCACCTCTCTCAAAAGGAGGGAAAACCCATCCAGTGGAGGGCTAAACACCTTGACTTTCTTACATTTCATTTACAATATTATAAACACAGAGCTATAATTGATTTATTTTTATTTTTTTTTATTGTGTGAAATGGCTAATAAAAATTGTAATAAAACAAATAAATGATTATATGGAGGTGAATTGGTTTAGTCCTGACTTTTAGTTGTGAGTGACAGTAGGGGGATTGGGAATAAGTTGATTGTCGATTTCAAAATAAACAGCGATGGAGAGAAAAAGGCCAAAACTGTCAGGTGCCCAATTTAGAAAAAAGAGAAAAGAAGAAGAGGAGAAACGAGCAAAAGATAAAAGTATGCAACAACGTTTTCTCTGTATGATTACTGTATCATGACAATGAAGTTCTAATGATGATTATCGTTATAACGTTAGGTTTATTAGCCTGCTTGTTATGCTTACCCTGCTAAAAAACAATATAAGCCCAATAGAAACCATCACAAAAATTTGAATGATTTCTATTAAATACCATTATGAACCATTAACTTTTTCCACTAAAACCTTATTACAAAATTCCTTATATTCCTTGTTTTTGGCATTTTTCCAATAGGATTTAACATCCCACCCACCAATAGAATCCATCACATACCAATACTCAATAAACCAATAAAACCAATAAAATTCCCATTATACCCCTTAAACCCATTACATGGTGTTTTGGGCAGGTTGTATAGTTTATTTACTACTATTATTATTTTTAAAAATATAGTGTCTAATGAGTCATGACAGACATTTAGCATGTAAAGGCATGTTTGTTTAAATTTCCAATTTATAAGAGTTACACTGCAGGCTACAGTGTTTTGATGTCAATTTCAATTGCAATTTCAGCAGCACTTTTAAAATATTTTGGAGCATCCTTTTCCACTTCTCAGGATGAGCCATGCACCTCCCCCACTACACAGGACTAATATGTTTTCTTATAGAAATGCCTGCAGCTGAACCTCCACTTAGCCCCACTGCTGAGAATGAGCCTCTGACAACTGACCCTGCTAACTGGCCCTCACCTCTGACTGAAGTTGGAGATTGGATTCTTCAATGTTGTTGAACCTCAGCCATCACGGAGAGGTTTACAACACTGGAAAATGTGAAAAACAAATGTGTTTTTTGAGAAATTTCCCAAGTCTTGCAGATGGGGAGCTGGCAGAGCAATGCAATACACTAGGCACCACACTGCACTGTGAAGGGCACTCTGATTTGGATAGTAGAGAGCTTGTGCAGGAAATCAAGAACTTCCCTCCCCTGCCATCAAAAACCATGACCCTCCTTGAGCTTATCACTTCTATTCATGAAAAGGATCTATCGGAGATCTACCCCAACTTTTTTAAATTATATTTTTCTGGAGTGTGGTGTGCTTTTAGATTATTTATTTATCTACACAATATTTAACTATAATTTATCAGTATTTTATTTTTAATAAAAGTAATATGTAAAAGACAGTATTTTTATTTAAATTCCAAGATTTTTTGTGATATTGTAAGTTTTGGGGGATTTGTGCAATAAAACAACATTGTCTGCAAAATTTTGATTTCGTGTAATTTTTTGTAATTGTGTGGGAGGGAGGGGAAGGTGTGTGTGGGGGTGGGGGGTGGCACCCAGAGGTGGTCTCGTCCAGGGAGTAAATCAGTGTAGAACCGCCACTGGACGTAGTGCTCTAATAATCTGCTGTTATTAACAACACAAATATTTGTTACATGTTAGTGTGATGTAGATGTGTATTATGACAAAATGGGATAAAAAACAAACATCTCTGGCATTCGTATCACTCCAACAACTGTTTAGAACCCCAGAACACAACTCCACCAAAATGGGAACATTAAGCATGTGATGCTCTAGCTCAATGATTACAGCGACTGTATAATAGACATGAAAACCCAAGGTCGAATTCTGGTTTTACTTTCTTTTTTAATTAAATCAAACCATACCTATAGGCTGTTGAAAGAGCATGTGCGCAAGTCAGATTTGTTCGTAAGTCGGGGACAAAGTGAGTCTTGTACACACCTTTGGCGCAAATATACAATATACAGTAAAGCAAACCAATTTGCTAAACTAAATCTGTACCCTTTCCCAACACTGCCATCATGTGGCCAAAACCAGTAACCACGCCTAAGGAAATTAATCTTATGGTGAAATGCTGTCTGCCCCTTTAAATCTTTACTAGGGGAATCCAGGACGGCATTTTATTTCAGAGCAAATTTCCCCATAAGAAATAATGGAAAATCCACTGATTCGTTCCACAACTAAAAAAATATTCATATAAAATTATTAATAGAAAATCGAAAGTAAAAATAAAAACAAAGCACTCTACCTTTGAAAAGAAATAGGCTGTGTGCGTGAAGCAGAGACAGGAGAGGAGACGGCAAGGTTATTGTGTAGGACGCCTTTTACACACACAAAGACGCATGCACGCACAAACTAGGCCGCACACTAAGTTTGCGAGGGGGACCCGGACGCTATTCTGTCTAAGTTTCCTACTTTCTTGGACTGTGAACTCTGTTTTGTTGAGGATTCACCAAAATTAGTATTATTCATCATCAGGACAGCTTTATAGGACAGACATTTTTCTGTCATCGTGCTCCTAGACTGATAAATTGAATTAATTTAATCATTTTTCCCTCGCACACACACACACACAAACACACACAATATACCGGACATTTTATACATTCACTTACACATTGAAAACATTGTATATAATTGTAAATATTGGCATGGAGTATTGGAGTATAAGCGTGGAGCAGCTTGGTGTGCTTGCACATTGGGTGCTTGTGTGTTCTTGTGTACTTTCTCCGGTAGTATTTATTTATAACTTTATTTCCTTTCAAGTTAGTCCAGTCTATCCTCTCAAATCATGCATTTTGAAAGTGTTATAATTATTAGCTATGCAGGACTAATTATGTTTTCAATGATCAATGCGCAGCAGCACGGAACCAGTTCCTATGTTTACACTAGGGAACAGCTGATCGCATTAAAACCGTCCGGTGTTCCGGGAAATGCAGTGTCCCGATGCAATCATGACTTCATTCACTACCCAATGCTGAGAGGGCGAGCAAGCATTTTGACGGTTTTCTTTTCATTTTAAAGTGTTTTTATGAACGTTTTGAATTAAACAAATAACATATGAAAATAACTTTTCACTTTTTTGTATATTTGAAGATAATTCAGACACTTAAAACCGCTGCAAGAAGCTGGTTTGCTGGGCAAGTACTGACATCATGACGAATCGCGTATCTGAATTACTTTCACCCATCCATCCCACGTACATCTTAACACCCTTAAATTATGGGGAAACACGATATCCTGAAATCCATGATATACTGTATGGTTATCCATGTTAAAACAGACATACAATATTGGCACAGCACATATTATAATAGCATTTTTACAATAAATAATGTATCTGAATTCATTCTTTTTCTTTAGTTTAACAAAGTATGAAAGTTTGAATTTTATTACACATGTTAACTGTTTCTTGTTTAAATTAGAGTGTTTTAAAAAAACATCTCACTGTATTACCTAAGCACACATGTCTCTGAGTCAGTTTCAGACATCCCTCATACTTCAACAGCCAGTAAGGAGAGGGAAACGGATTTTCCTGATGCTCAGGAAAATACGTTTCCCATACTTCAATTTAAAAGAAAGTGTTTTTAAAACATTCTGTGCATTGTGTTACTTTTGCCCCATGTACACATGACTCTGAGGCAATTTCAGACATCCCTGATACTTCCACAGCCAGTAGGGAGGGGGAACCAATTTTCCTGATGGCCAGGAAAATATGTTCCCCACACTTCAATTTAAAAGAAAGTGTTTTTAAAAACATTCTGATTTCTATGATTTCTATTTTGTCTTTGCTACAGGCACACACATCTCTGAGTCAGTTTCAGACATCCCTGATACTTCCACGAAACGGATTTTCCTGACACTTTAATTTGAAATACAGTGCTTTTGAAACATTATTTTATTGTTTGTGTATGTATATGTGTATATATACGCACACATGTACATATGGTATGTTTGTGTGTGTGTGTGGGGGGGGGGTCTGTTCAAAAGGCTTAGGTTCAATGTTATCTGTAGTACAAATATATATGTTACAAATGTATATGTAATTATATATGTTTATCACGTCTACACTGTTATATACAAAACTATTCACGATTCCAAACCTTAAAATACAATAAATAAGTAATATTTGCATGTCTGTGAACAAAGAAACATATTACATGATGAACTAGTTTTCATATAGAACCTATTTTCATAGGTTCTACATGAAAATAGAAAAGCAAATGCGACAAAGGAACACAGAAGAACTGTGTGCGTGTGTGTATCTGTGTTTTATCACACACACACACCCACACACACACACACCCACACACGCACGCACGTGCACACACTCACACACTCACACACTCACACAGCCAACAGTCAGCTATTATGGTAAAATGAAATGGTCAGTTCTGTGCTAAACATGAATATAACTTTCAGATTGTGAAATTAAACATTATAAAAATAATAATAATAATAATAATAATAATAAAAAAATAAGCAAACATCAGAAAATAAAAAGTTTTAAATGCAAATAATAAATTACAAAGTAATTGTTTTGGGGGTGGGGTGCTAATATGTTATAAAAGTCTTACAACTTCACACTGTCCACAAAAAAAGTCCACATCCGTTCGTGGGTTTCCACTGCAAAACATATGAAACCACCTGTCGCAGGCATTGCAGGCAATCTGAAAGGTAAAAAAAAAAAAAAAAAATCACATCAACTGTGCATTGTGTTACCTTTGACCCATGTTCACATGTCTCTGAGGCAATTTCAGATCCCTGACACTTCCACTGCCATTGGGGAGGGGGGAAATGGATTTTCCTGATGGTGTATTATCATCTAGAAAGTAGCAGTGCAGCCAGTACATTTGCCTTTCAACAGAGTACACTGTAAAAAATGCCTGTAAATTTAACAGTAAAATACCGTATAAATGCTACTGGATAAAACCGTATTTCACAAAACCTGCGATGACCGTAGAATTTACAGTGAAAAACTGTAATTAGTTTTACAGAGCAAGACCTTAAATTTAACAGTTAAAAATGTGAAAATATGGTTTATTGCAGTAAGATTTATGATATACTGTATTTATAAAAATGAAAACATTATTTTGCCTTTGGCAGTTTTCCATAAGCATTATGAATATGACATTATGCCTCATGGATGTAACATATAAACTCTCAGAGAAGGTATTTGTTACTAATATACTGAAGCATGAGTTTATAATTTATTAAACCCTTGTTGATGGAGTTTAAAAATCTAAATTATATCTGTCTAGACTTGTTTTAAAATAGAAAACTAGTGCATATGCACTACTACACTCCTCGCACTATAAACCACAGCATGCAAGTTGTGCAGGGGATGCGGGGAAACCGTGGAAGAGTGGCACGCAAGCGGGGCAATGGAATGTGCCCCAAGGACTTCAAAGTTGTGAATGGTATTCCACCCTTTGATCGCTGCGGTATGGACAGGCTCGAGCAGGTGCCAATTTGCCCACCACCACCTCTCGCCAGCCTGTGCCCACATGCCAGCGGGGCGCTGCCCACCAGACCTGCACATGCACACCTTTCCTTCCGCCCTCCTTTAACTCTTTCCTTCCCTAAATAAAATGACCCTTTTTGGGGCCCGGGTTCGATTCCTGGTCTGCTCAGATGAAAATGGGAGGGTTGTGTTCAGAACGGCGTGTAAAAATTATTTACAATTTATTTAATTTGCAACATCTAAAAAAAATATAGTATGAGTAATGCCTACTCAATAATGATTAATATGAAACTCAAAACTTATAGTTCTGTTTACTTAAAATTTTAAACGTCATTACTTATTACATAATATTTTATGTAACTGATTACCTTAAATATTTTTGAGTTTTGCCAACTTATTCGGGTTTACATTGTGTCTTTATTAAAAAAATACATGGGACCATGCTGATGTCCAAGTGTTTGGATTTTGTTGGGTTTTGATGATTTGATTTAGGTTTGGATTTATCAATTAGAATAAAAGTACTCTTAATAGTTTTTTAACAGTAAAATCCAAATACTTAGCAATGTAACTTCTATCTCTTCTAGCTCCCAGCTAGTGTGATAAAATGATGCTTAGTCAAACAACGGCAATAATCGCATAGCAAGTACAGTAGTGTAATGTTGCCTTTCACCCCCAGGGTCTGGGTTCGATTCCCGGCCAGGCCTGATTCCTGTCTCTGTGTGCATAGAGTTTGTTTCTGTGTTCTCATGTTCTCCCCATGCTTGGTGGGTTCCTCTAGGTACTCCGGTTTCCTCCGACAGTCCAAATACCTGCAGATTAGGCTAATTGGTGTTCCCATATTTCCCTTAAAGTGTATGTGTGTGTGCCCTGTGATGGACTGGAACCTTGTCCAGTGTGTACCCTACCTTGTGCTCCTGGGATAGGCTCCACCCACCTCTGCAACCCTGAATACAGGATAAAGTTATATAGATAGTAAGTGAGTTCTGAGGTGTAAAAAAAAGATGGAAATAAACTGTTATTATTACAACATAAATCTTTAAATTAGACAGATCTGAGCTGTAAAAAACACGGTTATGATCCGTATTTGTTATAATGGAAACTCTGGATTTTTACAGGTATATATATAACAACATGAACACGTTAATTATACAGTTATAAACTGTAAAAATAAACAATTAAAATCCGTATAATATACAGTATAATGGATGCAATCCTGTAAAACCAAAAATATTGCTACTGTATTTTTACGGTAAAATTCTGGCAACCACAGCTGCCAGTTTTTTACCATAAAACTTGCGATTTATTTTTTACAGTGCACCACGACCAGTTAGACGGGGCTTGTGCATATAGAAATATCCTGATGGAGTAGATTCATTCAGACTAATATATTAATTTGGTTTAAGCCAGGTTTCGGTGAGGYAGAGTGCGTGGAGACAATAATCTGAGATAATTTCATTAACAATAAGTGCTTTAGGCGCAAGGGATCTAATGTTCAGAAGTCCAAACTTTAGAGGTAGATTTTGATTACTTATTTGGCCTTTTTCTGGTTTTCTGGTTATCAGATTGTTTCGGGCGGATTTAAAGAGTTTATTCTTTTTTCTCACTATTCGGGAAACAGACACAGTTTCTATAGGACAAGCTATGTGTGCGCGTCTATCAGTATGGTGAGTTGCAATGTGGCTATTATGTTTGGAATCTAAGACATGACTTACCGCCAGTCAGATGGTTCGTAGTGTCCTGGAGATGTTGTCAGAGAGGACTGCTGCTCCAGCTCTGCTAGGGTGCAGGCCATCGATGTGGTAGAGCCTAGGATGCTCCCAGAAAGGGTAATCTCTGTTGTTGACACCAAGATTGTAACCATTCATTAAAAGCAAACAATCTACTGAACCTCTTGATTCCTCGCTGAAATGTGGAAAGCGGTCCAGATACGATGATTCTTGTGGGTGATGTGCTGCGGACCTTCTCAACCAGACTCCTGAAGTCCTTTTTCAGGATCTCTGTCTGCCTCAGCCTGGTGTTGTTCATGCCAGCATGAAGGACCACAGCTCCAAAGTTCTCCCTCAGGCCCGCAGGCCCCTGTGCAGCAACATCAAGAACACAAGCACCAGGTAAACAGCGAGTGCGCACCTTACCTTTAGCTGTGGTAGCACGGATGTGCCAGACGATGGAGTCTCCGATGATCAGCACGTTGTGTACCATCTCACGAAAGAGGAGAGAAGCGGTTTCGGGTCATGATCTTGAAGACAGACAGGGGTAGAGGTTCTCGCCCGGGGCCTAACGCGTGTCTTCTGTCCAGCTGCTGCTGTATCCAGGCTGTGCAGGACTGAATTGATTTAGCCATTGAATTTGTTATTTGTATATGTATATTTAAGTGAGGACTTTAATTTTGAAAAGCAGTCATATAGTTAGAGTAATAGGAAGTTCAATTAGTACTGCAGTGAGTCAGCAGAATGTTGTAGCTGTTCTGAGTGAGGCTCATTCTAATCATCTTTCTTTGCTTTTGTTAGACACAATGTAAGTATATAATGTTGAGTATTTATTATGATGCATATAAGTATTTTATTTTGATACAATTGTTTTTGTATACCTTTACAGTTTTACAGTTGAATCATAAACTTCAGAAACGACTTGATGTCTCCAGCGAGGTTTTTTGAGTCACTGTTTAACTTACTGGATAGTTGGTTGTAAGAATCTAACAAGGCCAGTAAACAGGCTTTGTGGTATCTCGGCGCTGGGGTGAAGGAAACCTGGGCACTCTGCGTTGGACCTGGGCAGAGAACCACGCGGAGTAGAGGCTGTCGGAAAATTTGTGTCACGCGAGAATTTACCTGGGACAGGTGAGCGTCAGTCTGTGACGATTCCAGTGCGGCTTTCCTCTGTCGTAGCTGGGCCAGATTCACCTGTAGGTCGCGGATCTGCTTTCTCAAGAAAACTGAGATAAAAAAGCATAGGTAGGTTGTGATAGCCAGGCTAACGGGCTAGTGATGCTAATGGGATAGCCGGCTAGAGGCGGTGTGCTGCAAAACAATTAAAACTTAGCGATATAACAGGTGTTTCAAGTGAGTATATTATAAAATACTATAAAATACTTATCTGTTATATGTTCACTCTTCATAACAGGGCGAAAAAGTTGAAAAATTGGTCAATCTGGCGGACCTCGGAAAAAAGCAGTGTCTCTCCACAAAGGTAATTATATATAGGTGAATTTACAGTATGTGCAAAAGTATGAATATACATATGAATAAATATGAGTAATTTAACAGCTGGATAGAAATGCAGAGCGTATACCTATACACACATCTACATATCTGAATATACATATATTAGTATACAGTCTATATGCAAACTATACAAATGAATGAACAGGAAGTATTTACAGAGTTATTATACAGGAATGTTGGGTTATCAGTGATGGTGCTACCTTCCATGTAAGGGGGTCAGTGAAGTTGTGTTCAATATGATAACCACTGTGGGGTAAAAATTGCTCCTCAGCCTATTGCTCTTGGCTTTTAAACATCTGAACCTTTTTCCAGAGGGAAGAAGAGAAAATAATTTATGTGCAGGGTGAGAGGTGTCCTTCACGATGCTTTGAGCTCTACGCAGATACCTCCTCTTGTAGACTTCCTCAATGACAGGAAGTGGGGTACCGATGATGCGCTAGGCGGTTTTCACCACCCTTTGGAAGGATTTACAGTCCGAGACAGAGCAGTTACCATACCAGACTGTAATACAGCTGGTTAGGATGCTCTCTACTGCACAACGGTAGAAATTGTTCATTATGTCCTTAGAAAGGTGATTCAGAGGAATAAGTGCTCTGATAAGGCGATGGTTGTGGTGATTTGGGTAAGGAAGGGTATAACCACCTGCTCCCATAAGGATCCTCAGGCAAGATGAGCAAGAAGTGTGCTACCTGCAAGCTAAAATTAAACAAAGAGAGCCCAAATGTTTGGGCCCATGTTTTCTTTGAACATGGGCCCAAAGAAAAATCAGAAAACTTCAAATAATTAATATAACTTCCATACTAAAATTGAAATTAATCTTTAATAATTATAACTACTATACACAATTATAGCAATTATAGTCTACTATATATATATATGCATAACTAACCAAAATCATGTAAGTAATTCTGATTTGAATAGTGTAGGTTAAAAAAGATTAATATAAAAAAATAATCAATCCCAACAATGTAGGTTTTGTCATTTATGACAAAATTTTATGTAGGTTTTTAAACCAACAAAAACAATGATTAAATTAAGAGTAAATGCTTATTTAAATGTGATCATGTGCTGATTTAATTAATCCCTAATTTTAATATATAATAATGTATCCAATAATTAAGCACATTAGTCACTATTTGATATATAAGATCAGAATTATACATTAGAAAAATTATATAATTGTATGGTTTTGCATACTGTATAATTAAAACAAATAATCAAAACAAATGTTAAAAAAAAGGTTACTAAGAGGTAAATAATTTCTATACATTTAGAGGTATACTATGGACAGTTAAAAACAAATCAGATATGATAAAAATAAAAAAAATTTAGTACTTACGCATCTTGAAGAGGAAGATTTTGCAAAATTCTTCACCAGCAGTGGTCAATAGTCTGGTTAACAAAAAAGGAACAAACCAAACTTTTCCCGGAAAAGGGGGGAAAAAAAAGAAAATAAGATTTTTCAAGGCCTACCCAGACATGAATAAATATGAGATGAGAGGGGGAAAATTATGTAACTAGGAGGTGCCATTGTCACGAGCAACTGGAGGATAAACACAGAAGCCTTAGCAGTTAGCCCGTGTAGCGTGGATGGTAAACCCAAATGCGGAAGCAGCGTGAGTAGGTAGGATAACCACGCGTTTAGTCTAAGAACTCTCTTACGCGAAGAGATAGGATCTATACAAATAAATCTGTGTTCTAGCAACACACACTCAATCAAAGAAGTAACCCGAATTGGTGAGTACTAACTGAACAGTCGGCAAAGCATCAGCAACGGCATGGGCGAACTCAATGACTGAGCGATGTGAAGCGCCATTTTGTTTCCTTTTATGCTTCCTGGATCGTGACCGTACTACTTCCGGGTCCTCATGCCGGTCGTGTTACGAGTGTGCATGACAGTACCCCCCTGTCCAGGAGCGACTCGCGACGGTCCTGGGGTGGAGGATACCCAATGACGGTAGTCCCCGATGAGTTTGGGGTCTAGGATGAACCAAGCCGGAATCCAAGATCGCTCCTCGGGGCCATAACCTTCCCAATCGACCAAGTACTGGAGCCCTCTGCCCCGGGGGCGCGAATCGAGGATCTGGTGTGCGGTGTAGGTGGGACCATCCGCAATGATATGGGGAGGAGGAGCTACCATGGGTGACGTCCTGAAGGGTTTGAGTTGTGAGGTGTGAAATACCGGATGGATCCGGAGCGCCGCAGGCAGCTGGAGCCGGTAGGTGACAGGGTTGATGCGGAGGGTGACGCAGTAGGGGCCGATGAATCTTGGTGACAGTTTTTTTGATTCCGTATGGAGGTGCAGGTTCTTTGTGAACAGCCACACACCTGCGGACCAACTGTTGGGCCGAGGGTATTTCAACCTCCGGTTTTTGATGTTCGAACATCAGAGGTTGGCATACCTCAAAGGGGCTTAACTTGGTGGCGGAGGAAACATGAAGGTTGTGGGAAAGTACTGCCCAGATGAGGTAGCGGGCCCAAGAGTGCTGACGGTTGGCGACGAAGCATCTCAGGTAGCGCTCCATTTGTTGGTTGGTCCGTTCCATCTGATCATTAGTCTATGGATGGTAACCTGATGAGAGACTGCATGTGGAATTGATCAGATGGCAGAAGGCCTTCCAGAACCGTGCAGTGAACTGGGGCCCTCTGTCTGAGACGATGTCCTTGGGGAACCCATGCAGGCGGGTTCTAAGATCAGCTCGGCTGTCCTCTTAGCTTAGTTGCACAGCTTTAGAGAACCGATAAACAATGGTCAAGATTTTTTCCCTCGAAGACCGGCAGGCCCGTGATGAAGTCGATGGCAATGTGTGTCCAGGGCCAGCGGGGAACAGGAAGCGGTTGGAGTTCCCTGGGTGTTGGTCATGGTTGTCCTTGGCCCTGGCACACACTGGGCATGCCTGGACAAACTCTTCGATGTCCTTGGACATAGATGGCCACCAGAAGGTGCGCTGCATGTATTGTAGGGTGCGCTGCATGCCTGGGTGTCCCGATAGAGGGGTGGAATGCCCCCACTGGATGACTTTGGTCCGGATGTTCCTGGGTACATAGAGTCGTCCAAGTGGCATGCCTACCGGTTCATTTTCTGCGGCTTGTGCTTGGCGAACCCTCGTCTCCAGTTCCCAACGTAGTGGGGGAAGATCAGGCGTGGGGTCTGCCCAGGCGGGCTTCTTCCTCGTGCTGTCGGAAGAGGGCATCAGCCTTGGTGTTTTTCGACCCTGGGCGGTATGATAGGTGGAAATCATAATGTTCAAAGAACAGAGCCTTGGGTTTAGTTGTTTGAGGGTACAGATGGTGATGAGATTCTGGTGGTCGGTCCAGACGATGAATGGCTCCCTGGCGCCCTGGAGCCAGTGTTGCCATTCCTCCAATGCCCACTTCATGGCCAGCAGCTCATGGTCCCCTACCCCGTATCGCTGCTGAGTGGGGTCAAATTTTTTGGAGAAGAAACTACAAGGGTGTAGTTTCTGATCTGGACCTCATTGGGAGAGAACAGCCACGGCGCCCACATCCGAAGCGTCCACCTCCACAACGAACAGTTTGTTTGCATCTGGGTGAAGGAGAATTGGGGTGGTGGTGAATCGACAGCAGAGCTCGTGGAAGGCGGAGATGGTGGTAGAGTTGAGTTGGAATTGATGAAATGATGGCCGAGTCAGAGCGGTTAACGGTGCTGCAACCCGGATAAAGCGACAATAGAAGTTCGCAAACCCAAGAAACCGTTGAAGTTGTCTGAGAATCATGGGTAGGAGTCAATGACGTACAACTTCCAGCTTCTGCGGGTCCATGGCCTGGGACGAGATAACAAAACCCAGGAACGTGGTGGAGCGCTCGTGAAAAGCACATTTCTCCAACTTACAGTACAGCTGGTGGGCAAGCAGTCTCTTAAGAACCGCTCTGACTTGTTGAACATGTTCTTCAATGGTGCGGGAGTAAATAAGGATATCATCCAGGTAGACGAATACCCATTGGCCCAACATGTCCCGAAGAACGTCATTGATGAAATGTTGGAAAGCTGCTGGTGCATTACAAAGACCAAAGTGAATGACTAAACTCTCGTCATGTCCAGTGGGGGTGATGAATGCCGTCCAAGTTGTAGGCACTCCGGAGGTCCAACTTTGTAAAAATGGTGGCACCAGAGAGGGCGTCCAGGGCAGAGTTGGTAAGAGGCAATGGGTGTCGGTTTTTTATGGTGATGTTTTTGAGCCCCCGACAGTCGACACAAGGACGTAGTTCGCCAAATTTCTTCTTCACAAAGAAAAACCCGGCGGTGGGCGAGGAGGAGGGTCGGATGGTGCCATGGCGGAGAGCGGAGGATACCTACTCCTCCATCGCCCACATCTCGGTGGTGGAGAGAGAGTACAGATGGCCGCGGGGGGAACAGAACCTGGCTGAAGCCAGGTCGTAGGCAGGGCCGGATCTACCGGGGTGGCACGGGGTGGTAATTGCCACCCTAAGAAAAAGCCTTGCCACCCTATTTGCCACTCCATCACTAGTCTCCTAGTGTTCTAAAAATAAAAGAGTTTCCTCGACCGATTTACAGCAGCGACTCTGTATTTTGATGACATAGAGTGACGAGCATCTCAATCATCTATCAGCGCGCTGATAAAAATAAATTGTTCAATAAAACCACCCCCCGGGGTTTGTTCACCTGTATTTCCGTTGTTGCTCTTTATTCCCCGCCACAATACTCATAAATAAAAGAACAAAATCTCGTCTTTCTATTAAAGCATAGTCCAAAAAAACAACACTTATGATCTGTTTGGTTTAGTGAATCAAAGACATTTAGTGCAACCAGCGAGATCATCACACACAGTCGACTCAATCTGGCTCTTTTAACAAACCGAAGCAGTTTATTTTAATAACTTTTTGTAAATTAATGACTAACAGCCTAACTGTAAACTATTTTCAAAAGTATGTTGTTCAGTAGCTTGCATCTTCAAGATTGTCCGCCCCTTTGATAAATGGTGTCAGTTGTTCGAACAAACAAATCTTATGAACTGCTTCGTTTTAGTAAATCAAAGACATTTAGTGCAGTGAGATCATCACACACACACACAAATGACTCAATCGTCAATCTGGCTCTTTTGACAAACCAAAGGACTTTTTTGATATCTTCACGTATATTAATGACTAACAGCTTAACTGTTAACTATTTTCAAAAGTATATTGTTCAGTTAAGTAGCTTGAATCTTCAAGATTGTCCGAACCTTTGGTAACTGACGTCACGTAACAACGCATTTGGCCATGTCCAGTCCATCGATATGCTGAGGTTGAGCAACAAATCCAGGAACTGAATTACAGAGGAGGGGATAGAGTGTTGGAAGCAAGAAATATAGAAACTGATGACAAACAGCTAGAAACAAGTGAAGAAGCAGAAGATATTCAGCATGAAATGAGTGAAGAGGCGGAAGAAAAAAGGAGAGAAAGCTTAAAACACGAGTATCCTGTTTGTCAGGTGACCATGGTATGTTGTTCATTGTGCTTTTTAAATATTTTTTTACATAAATAAAAAATAAGCACAAATAAGCACAAGCTATTTGATTTATTTAACCTATAATCATTTAAAAAACCATTGCTCGATATATGCTTAACTTTGCTTATCTTGGTTACAGTCATTGTTCTTTAGTATATATTGTTGAGATATGCCTAAAAAAAGCTTTAGACAAAGGTTGCTGCGGTAGTAGCTGTACATGAACGATTAGGTGTTAAATGTTTTGTACTGTAGTGTATACACCGAATAAGAATAGCGTTCTTTGAATCCACAGAAACCATGCAAGGATGCTTGCTTCAGTGTTGCCACCCCTGATAATTTTAATGCCACCCCCTTGCCACTCCATGAATAATTTTCTAGATCCGCCCCTGGTCATAGGGGTCGTTGAGGAGGAAGGTGCGTGGCGCGTCTCTGCCTGGTCCCGATAAGCAGCGGGAATTGCGTTGGTGTCGACATCAGGGGCCTCAGACTCCCTAGAGCACGTCCTAGCCGGTTACCTGCAGGCAGAGTTCAAGACAGGTCGGCCCCCACTGGAGGATCCAGCTTTGAGCCCACAAGATGAGAGGATCATGCTGCAGAAGCCAGGGGTGTCCAAGGATAATGGGTGGAGATGAGATGGAGGTGAGGTGAAAGCGGATTATTTCCTGCTGTTGGGTGATGAGGGTGATGGGTTGAGTCTGGGCAGTGATGGGGCTGGAGGAGAGGGGTCGACTGTCGACAGACAGTAATTCAAACAGGCTGGGATAACATTTCCAACCCCAATATTTTGGCATATGAAGAGTTAGTAAAGTTTCCCGCGGCATCGGAGTCTATGAACGCAGGACTTTTGACTCATTTTTTGGCCAAATTGGTGTACCTGAACCGTGAGACGAGAGACGCTGGGTGTGGTGGCAGAGAGATGGAGGGAGCCTCTATGGTGCGCCACTGACCCACAATAAGCGCAACGTCCCTCCCTGAAGCGTTCTCGCTCAGCAGTGTTCAAGGAGGCGCATCCTAATTGCATGGGTTCCCCAGCTCCGCCATCAACCACGGGGGGAGGTGGAGATCCGGTGGGTACCATAGTGCTGGTGGTGATGGCTGGTGGTCGGGGTGTGGAGTGTGAAAAGGATGGCCTGATGAGCGGCAGGGTCTGGGGGGCTGGCCTCGGACGGGAAAGCAGGCGCTGGTCAATCAGGAGAGTGAGCTGAATTAGTCCCTCCAACGTGGTCAGAAGCTCCCGTCCGGCGAGTTACTCTTTTATGTGTGAAGCCAGTCCCTGGTCTACACGGCGAGAGTACGGAAAGCCGCGGTGTATCAGCTCACAGACGACCCTCCCTGCCGCAGATGGAACAATTTCATATCGGTCTCCACCTCAGCAGCAGGATGTTCAAATGTTAGCTTTAGTTGACGGGTGAATATGAGTAGGCAGTGTCTGAATCTGATAGGAGAACCGCCGTGGCCCACTCAGCTGCCTGCCTGGATAGCAACAAGACGAGAAGCGCAATGTGCAACTGGTCTGTGGAGTATCTTTTGGAATTAAACTCAAACACAAGATCCAACTTGGTTAGAAAAACACTGCATTTCCCATCTGTGCCATCCCACTTATCCGGCGGTAGAGCTATGAAAACATCGGGGCTGGGTTTACTGCTTTAGGCTCAGTCATTCTGTCACGAGCAACCGGAGGATAAACACAGAAGCCTTAGCAGTTAGCCTGTGTAGCGTAGATGGTAAACCCAAACACGGAAGCAGCGCGAATAGGCAGGATAACCACGCGTTTAGTCTAAGAACTCTCTTACGCGAAGAGCTAGGATCTACACAAATAAATCCGCGTTCTAGCAACACACACTCGATCAAAGAAGCAATCCGAATCGGTGAGTACTCACTGAACAGTTGGCGAAGCGTTGGCAATGGCATGGGCGAACTCAATGACTGAGTGATGTGAAGCGCCATTTTGTTTCCTTTTATGGTTCCTGGATCACGACCGTACTACTTCTGGGTCCTTGTGCCGGTCGTGTTACGAGTGTACATGACAGCCATTCAATCTGGCCTAACAAAATTAACATACATCTAATGAATATTAAGTATCTACTTGACTTAAGGAGGAGTGAACAATGAAACAATGAGGTAATTACTAGGTAAGGGTATATAAACCATGTAAAATTGGGGAAGTTGGGAGATTTGGGGGAATTTTTGTTGGGTGTCTGTTGTCTTTCTGGCTGGCCGGTCCAGAGCTGTCCATTTACTTTTGGTTGCAATAAACTTCTTTGCTTTTTTTATACTCAAGCTGTTGTTGGGTTTTATTTGGAAAATTGGTGTAGTACACAAAATTTGCTTCAACAAACCTTAGACTAGGAGCATAATTCGTTCTGGAAGTGTGCTCGTATATCAAAAACACTTGTGAATCAATAAGAAATAATGAAAACTAATATTATTCGTTCCACAACCCCAAAAAATAAAAATACATAAAATAATTAGTACAAAAAAAAAGTACCTTTAAAAAAAGTAAAAAAAGAAATCCTAACAGATAAATGTTTCCGTTAGTGTTTGTGCGCTCAAATGCTGTGTGTGTGTATGTGAGAAAGGTTAAAGATCCATTTTCTCTGATAGAGGATCTTTAACCTCTCTAATGACACTTGCTTTTGCTTTACACGCACATGTGTATTATAATAGACAGTACAGAATGTGCAAAGGACGGCTCTTACACACACACACAAAATAAAAGATACTTGGTCACATGTTATAGTAAACAATACACGTGTGCACGGATGTTGACGACGCGCACTAAGACCGAGCAGGGGAGACAATTACCCACAATTACGCAGTGCAAGAGAGAAAAAATTTTGGCTCAGTTGATAACGTCAAAAAAAGAAGTGCATGTGTGTTACATGATTCTCGGTATTCGTAAACCAAGACTTGTTTGTTTTTTCAAGTCAAAATTTATTCAAATTTTTTTTTGTAGAACACTTGCAAACCAGGGTTAGGGTTAATCCGAGGTTCCACTGTAGATACAACATTGTAAACATGTCCTTGTACTTGTTTGATTCATGCTTGTTTTTAATTTAATTCACTCTCACTCACTCATCTTCTATACCGCTTAATCCTGTATTCAGGTTGTAATCCTGTATTTGATTGTAAATCACACGTTGTGTGAGTCTGAGTGCTTCATCCTGGTCAGGGTCATGGTTGATCAAAAAATCATTAAATTACTTACTTTCCTGAAGTCCTACTGGTTCATGCTCATATTCAAATTTGCGATGACAATGTCATGTGCCCCAGCACCACCATTTGATTGCTGCATAAGAGACGGTGGCTAAAGGACTGCACAAGCTGTCTGGGCATTTGCACTTTCGCAGCCAGGATCGCCACTGTGGTTACCGGAGGAGCAACCCCTAGTCAGAGATCTCACACCTGATCAAATCAAACTCATTTGCCTCAGAATTCTGTGTTGCAGCCATCATCAGTTTCTGCAGATCACAACTAATACAAAACACACACATAGCTACATTGGTCATATTCTTATTGAGTGAAAATCCTGCATATTTCATCACTGAGAATAAAATTATTATGAACTGAGACGCTATTGTTTTGACTGATTATATCACACATTAATAAAAACTGTATTAATAGTCTAACAATCCATCAATTTCATGTATGATTATGTACAAGTGCAATAATATTTCATTTATTCATTTATACATTCAATGACAGAACTTACATGATGTTCAGGAGAAAACAAACAGCATTAAACAGAATCACAAACTGTAAACTTGAAATATCAATAACATAATCAAACTTTAAACCTCAATAACACACACACATACACGCACACAAGCACACACACACACACGCACACACAACTTCAGTGTCTGACTCAACTTCATGAAGTGTCTACATTCTTTGCTCTGGGTACTCTGGTTTCCTCCCACAGTCCAAAGACGTAGATTAGGTTAATTGGTTCCCAAATTTCTAGAGTGTGTGAGTGAGTGTGTGTATCTGTGTGTCTGTGTCCTGCGATGAATTGGCACCCTGTCCATGGTGTACCCCATCTTGTGCGTGTGTGTGAAAAAGTATGAGATTTTTTTTTAAGTTACAGAACTTCTCTCTCTCTCTCTCTCTCTCTCTCTCTCTCTGCGCATGCGCGGCAGGGAAGCGAGTGTGGCGTGTAGAGCGCGTGAGAGCGATTGGCGCTTTGCCAATTTTCTTTTTGTATTTTCTCGCCATTTATTACATCTTTTGGCTAAATATATCTTCTTTGTG
>QMIH01004049.1:0-20620 GCA_003987875.1 Clarias batrachus | reverse complement strand
AATGGTAACAAAAGAGCCCAGAAAGACTTCTAAAGAGATCCAAGGTGAACTTCATGCTCAAGGAACATCAGTGTCAGATTGCACCATCCGTCGTTGTTTGAGCCAAAGTGGACTACATGGGAGACGACCAAGCAGGACACCATTGTTGAAAACAAATCATAAAAAAGCCAGACTGGAATATGCCAAACTACATGTTCACAAGCCACAAAGCTTCTGGGAGAATGTCCTATGGACAGATGAAACAAAAATGGAACTTTTTGCCAAGGCACATCAGCTCTATGTTCACAGATGGAAAAATGCATATCAAGAAAAGAACACTGTCCCTACTGTGAAACATGGAGGAGGCTCTGTTATGTTCTGGGGCTGCTTTGCTGCATCTGGCACAGGGTGTCTTGAATCTTTGCAGGATACAATGAAGTCTCAAGACTATCAAGGGATTCTAGAGAGAAATGTGCTGGCCAGTGTAAGAAAGCAGGGTCTTAGTCGCAGGTCATGGGTCTTCCAACAGGACAATGACCCAAAACACACAGCTAAAAACACCCAAGAATGGCTAAGAGGAAAACATTGGACTATTCTAAAGTGGCCTTCTATGAACCCTGACCTCAAAAATATTGAGCATCTTTGGAAGGAGCTGAAACATGCTGTCTGGAAAAGGCACCCTTCAAACCGGAAACAACTGAAGCAGCTTGCGCATGAGGAGTGAGGAGGCCAAAATACCTGCAGAGAGGTGCAGAAGTCTCATTGACAGTTACAGGAATCGTTTGATTGCAGTGATTGCCTCAAAAGGTTGTGCAACAAACTATTAAGTTAGGGGTACCATCATTTATGTCCAGGCCTGTTCTATGAGTTTATTTATTTATTTATTTTATAATTCCGTTGAAGCATGGTTGAAAAGCAATGTCTGACTTTCATTGGTTAACATTCATAGAATTTTTATTTATTATTACTCTTGTCAGATTAAAGTTATTTCTGTGACCATCGTGAGGTTTTCGTTCATTGACCGAAGGGTACCAACAATTTTGTCCACCTGTGTAACTGCTCACAACTTCTCCTTTACTCAGAAAAAAAAAAATCATTTATGGCCCAGATTTTACTTCAGGCAAAGTTTAATTTAATTCTGTGCTTTTCTTTTTTGCAGTGTTTGATTTCTTTTTGGGAATAGTTTAAGGCTGAGTAAGAAGTACAAACAGTTGTATCCAAATGTTTAAGATGACTACTACTGTAAGAGTTGGTTATTGACATGCTAGTATGTGCTTACACTATATTTCTATTATTATTAACCTGATAATGTTGTCACGCGGCGGAGTGGAACGAGGTGAATCCAAGCGCAGCTGAGTGACAACAACGGTAAACAGGAGTGCGGTCAGTATAGGGAGTAGTCAAATACCGGGAGATGAGTCAACGTAGCATCTAAACCAAATCGTAAAGCGAGAGCCGTAGTCAAAAGAGGAAGCATTAAATCGGTAACCAGAAAATCAAGCAGCGGAGTGACAATCCAAAAAAACGTGAACAAAAAGCCATGGTCAAAAGCAAGGAACCGCGAGATCAAAACCGGGAGATCAAAAGAGTGAGGCAAACAAATCCGAGACGAGAGACAAAAAATCGAGAACCGAAAAACAAAGCGAACTTGGCATCAGAACACGAAAAAAAGAAAACGCGCGAAAATCAAAGTACGTAACACACAAGATAATCCAGCGATTTAAGCAGCGTCATGAGAAATGTTTTGTTATACTGTCCTGGTTTATCAACATGGTTGAATATGTTTACTGTAAATTCCAATCACTAGGAGTTAACATATGACAACACTGCATGTTATGACTCATACATGTTTCTAATTGAAGGAAATTCAATAATATGGTCCAGCTACAAACTGAGAAATGAAGCAGTCATGTTATGGTGAACATTTAGATTAATCTTAAACATCTAAACATAGATTTTTCTCAGTTTTAACAAATACATTCTTGAATAAAAGAAATATATAATTTGAGTAAAATGTAATTATGTTTGAGGTTATTAATCTGATGCAAAGTTAGACTCAAAACTTTGAACATACAGTATACAGTACAATTAGTTAGACAGTCAATGAGAAATAATTTCTTTTTATATTATACTTTATATTATAAGTAGTACATAAGTACAGACTTCTGTGCTACTAGAGAGACGTATTTGTGTAAATTTATAATATAAGTTAAGATAAGATTAATTAACAGGATACATTACAAATGAGTGCAGTTATTCCTGATCAGTGTACAATGTATTTATAAACGTGATGTAGTCACCAACACCCTTGCTACATACTGTGCCAAACAGTCACAAGATCTTTACCAACCTTTTACATATTTACCTAAGAAGTACCTACCTCATGATTTAATATGAACTGTTAAGACTTGCCTTGAACTGCTATGATTTCTTACCTGTTTCTTTAGTGCACAGAGTGGGTTTTGGCCATTTTACTGGAATTGCTTCACCTTCTTTTTGAAAGGTTCTCAAGTGCTATATTAATAACGATCTATTCCACAAACATTATGGATTTAAAAACATATTTAAAAACATTTGAACAGTAGTGGAAATAACTCAAAGATATTTTAACCTATTGTAGGGCCGAGCAGACCCCCAACCTAAGAGCAAACACTTGATCACATTCCAGAACCTCTTCTCCAGACATCATGGTGCCATCCCGATAACCTTATCTCATTCGGGAACATAAAGGAGAGGTTGTAAAACTAAGATGCTAGATCTTAACCAGGCATGGGACAGGAAGTTTGCTGGGTTTGAAGCTACACTAAAGCCAGATGCCTCAAACTAGACCTAAAACCATTGTGTAAATTGGCGATCCTGTAAACAAAGCGGACAGTTTTACAGCTTCACCCCGGTGATGGGGGGGGAGTTACCACCAAGCCACACTTTGAACATCTAAGTGACCCTAGGACACATGCGTTCTCCAAATGGCTTTCAAAGAACAAAGAGGAATACAGGACTATTTAAGCAATTTTTAATGGTGCCATTAGGATAAAAATGCTAGAAACATATATTCAGTATGTTTTATATCTGTGTGTTATGTTTGTTTATTCTACATAACTTTAAGGTATCATTAGCATTTACAAACCCTGTTTATTGAACAAAGCTATAAATGAGTGTGCAAGATAGGGGATGTGTGGTATCGATTGAAAGCTTATTTTATTCAAACAACAGTAGTGTACACAGAAAATTGGTTGCATGAACCTAATGTATGCACAAAAGGAGGAACCAAGTGAGGCGTGAGACCACATCCAATTGGACCAATCATCCGTGGGACGGACTGACACACAGGGACAAAACTCGGTGTCCGGACTCGTCCACGCACGTTCTTTCCACGTTTTCTTCCGTGTCTTCCAACATCATCCAACGACTGACCATCTGAAGAAAGGAAGCTCGCCACTTGGGCTTCGGCCCTTGTGAGCGCTACAACGTCTTCCAACGTCACGTCATCCAATGACTGACCATCCGCACATCTGAAGCAAGCTCTCTCTCTCGTCGCTCGTCCACCGTGGACTCTCGCCTTGCGTCTGACCGGCAAGCTAACAGCTCATCTGCTCTCCACGGCGTCACAAAACTTCGTGCCAGAACTTCAAATACGCCACAAAGACTCCACTAGAAGAAGCCTCAGAGCTCCGCCGTCAGTAACCGAGCAACCAGCGCATCAGCGAAGGCTTCCCAGAGAGACGTCATCACAGCGCCAGAGCACCAATCAGCAATGCCGTGATTCCCTAACACGAATTACAGAGGAAGACCGCAGCGCAACGGAAGTAAACAAACAAAAGGTTCATACCTTGCTGAAATTGGTGCTCACGTCATAACAAACCGTAAGATTAAACTCAAGGCTCTACTCTTGGGACTTTCAGGTCTAGTGAACATTACTAGAAAATTACGTTAACTTCATCCTTTGAACTGCATTGTGTTTGTGTATGTGTGTGTGTGTGCGTGTGCGTGTTTAATAGCTTAGTTTCATGTATCGTAGTATAGTCAAATAAATTCTTGTTTCTTGATAAAGATCTGTTGTCCTGGTCCAGTAATTTTAAGTTTAAACATTTGCCCAGATCCTAAGTTACCTAGCTCATAATTGTCAAATACTAGATTTTGTTATCATCGGTGGCCACGTGATAAGCAGAACTGGTAAAGTTACACTAAATCATACTAAACGCTGGTCGGGTAGTTGATAATGTGTACGCTATACATTTTAATTCAGTTTTAATAAAATTTACCCGAATCCTTAAAGATTCGATTCACCTCTGAACCACAGCTGAAGTCCTACACTATACACTTAACATCTCACACACTTCTATTTCAATTCTCTCTCATTACTCATACTCATTGTAAATTTTTACAGCTTTTCATTTTTTAAATTTTAGGTTAGGTGGTCATATAAGCATTCCACTGTGTATCATATGTTAAATGGCTATTATTATACAGTATATGTGAATTTTTTTAAAAAATTTGATCAGCCATAACACATTATGACCAGCCACCTAATATTTCCACCCTTTGCCAACAAAACAGTAATGACCTGTGTGTTCTGACACTTTTCCGGCATTACCAGCATTAACCTTTTCCTCAATTTACGTTACAATAGCTCTTTTCCTTTCTTGGATCACTTTTGGTACATCCTGACTACCGCAGCCTAGGAATATCCCACAAGAGCTGCAATTTTGGAGTTGCTCTAACCCAGTTGGATGGCCTTTACAATTTGGCCCTTCGCATGGTAAATAAAATTTTAATATCTTGTTAAAATGGCAAGTAAATCTTTTTGCCTGACGTCAATGTTTTGGAGGCAGGAAAAAAAGTTATAAGGATTTGATTGACTTTGACAAGGGCCAAATTGTGATGGATAGAAGCCTGGGTCAGAGCAAAACTGCAGCTCTTGTGGGATGTTCCTGATTTGCCAGGACCTACATAAAGAGACCCATGGAAGGAGGGGGGGGGGTACTCAATATTAGGCAGGTAGTCATAAATGTTATGCTGATCAATGTACCTCATTTTACCTTTTTATAGATAATACATTTTGTATGTCAATTTGCAGGTGATTTATCTGCATCAAGCGATGTAATATAGGTGAGAAAGAATTAAGATTTTGGGCAATTTGGCACCGGTGCGCAGAAAATTAAGGAATATGGGAAAGAAACAAGGAGCAACAGAAAATAAATAAATGAATAAGTGAAAGAAAATCTAACAAATATAAATATTGCAGGATGCTTCATATGTTTCATTTGAACAACATACATGTTTTCTTACTACAAATTTATCTTCAGAGCTAGAGCTACTATTATTTTTAAAGCAATTTATATGCTACAGTATATAGTGTATATGATGTGTGTGTATGGCGTTATATTCATGCCACAATCCTGAGCGCACAGTTTTAACATTTTGAGAGCAGACAAAGCACTATGCACGTGCAGTGCCTCGCCTGCGCGCTCAACAGCTCAGTTCTTCGCGTACAGCGTCTCCCCTGTGCACTCAATATGTTTCACGCAACATCTTTTTTTTCTGTGCGTGCTCGAGTCTACCTGTACGCTCACTCAATTTTGTCCAGCATTACAAAACTGCCACTAAACTAGCCAATCACAGACTTCCACACACTACTTCTGGTTGGCTGGAATTGAATTAAAGTCAATGTTATTTGTACAGTGCTTTTAAAAATGGTCATTGTCTCAAAGAAGCTTTATAGAATCAAAAGAAAATTCTAAGAAATAATTATAATTAAAATAAAAAGTATATTATTAGATTAAAGTATTAAATGTATATTATTATATATAATTATATATAAATGAAAGGAAATTATATAAGGGAAACATTGTAATTGTTGGTTTTTTTTTTTAAATAAAGTGGTTTTTACAATATAATTTTTTTTATTGAATTAAGTATTAGTATATACTAGCTTCATTTGTCCAATATTGTGTTTTTATTTACTTATCTAATTATCCATATAGCTCATCCTTAGATTACATCGACTAAAATTCTAATCGGAAAACTCAGTTGCTTTACTTATATACCTTTATTTACAACACTTCCATCATGCGGTCGATAGTGCCAGCTGATTAGAGAAGAAACAGCCAATCAGAAGTATAGTGTGGAAGTCTGTGATTGGCTAATTTTGTGTCGATTGTGCACAGAAAAAAAGATGTTGCGTGCACGCACAGAAAACAGGTTGAGCGCGCAAGGGAGACATCGCACATGCAGAACCGTGTGGTATGAATATAACGCCATGTGTGTGTTTGTGTGAGTGTGTGTTCTACCAGTAAGTGTACGGTCCTAATTGCATGAGGCGTGGCTTCTGTCCAGCCGAGAACTCATCAGGGTTTGTGAGGTTGAAGAAGAAAAACTCCTTGAAGACAGGTGGAGGAGGGTTTTTCCATGTATCAAACATTTTACTGCCTTCAGTCAGAGTGATTTCCTACAACACACACACACACACACACACACACACACACACACACACACACACACACACAAAAACTGAATCATTACAATGTTACGTATGTTTTTTTAGTATTCAAATACCAACCCTCTTACAGTTTTAATAAAAACGAACCTTACTAAAAAGTAAAAAAAAAAAAAAAGGCATTAATTAGGAACGACATCAGAAGAAATACTGATTAAAAAGTGAGAAAGACATGATGGGGGATAAAGAGAGACAGATGGAGAGGTAGTTAGAAAGAAAAGTTAGAGAGTGTGAGATAAATTAACGAAAAAAATAGATAGAAAACCGAGAGAGATGAAAAACTGAGTGAAAAAAGAAAGAAAAAAAAAAACAAAAGAAAAAGAGAGCCCCTGTAGAAAAAGAAAGAAAGAAAGGAAGGAAGATACAGTAAGAGACAGATAAAGAAATGGTTCTAGATGCACCTGTTACGTGGTGCGGTATGGAAAGCCGCACCACGCGATGTTTTTTAATTGTAAGAGCCCTTATGCTGGGCGTTAGAGTGGGTCAATGAAATAGGAGACAGTGAGAGTGCTTGTGATACACACGAGAAGACCTTCCCGTTTGGCGATAGCGTGGGATTATTAGTTAAGGAACTTAATAGGGAAATAAATGAAAAAGTGAAAACACAAAATAAACACGGCTCCGCCGTCTACGCGAGAACGGACGGGGCTCTGGAAATAAAACAAAACTTGTCCTCTCGGGCGTTCACCCTACCGAGGACTTTGGGAGAGAGAGAGAGAGTTTGTGCTTGGTGCACTAACAAACTACTGAGCGCGCACGCTGAACTACTGCGTGCCGCTCTCTCCATTTGTCTCTCTCGCTCTCTTCGGCGTCCCTAAACAGCTGTCTGTCTTTTATTTTCTTTTCTTTCTTTCTTTCTTTGTTCCTGATACCTTCACCGGTGCTACCTAAATGATCGCACGAAGTGCGCCGGTATCAGGACCCTTAAATAAACACACCGTCAGGTGCGGCTCGTTCAGGCTGAGCTTGCGGATCTGCCCGTTCTGAACAGTTTAAGCACGGCTCTGCCTCTCGCGTCGTTACAGCACCAAGACTGATTGAGATCGAAAAGAGAGACAGCCAGAGTGAAACAAAGACAGGTAAAGTAATAGATAGGTAGATAAAAAAAGTAAAAAAGTATTCAATGAAAAGATTACTCAATTACTGAGTAACTATTAATCGCAATGTCCAATTAATATATATAGATTTTTTAGAAATTATAATAATTATATATTAGGGCATATAAACTGTCTATATGATGCTGGTGGAGGAAAACGGTTCAAAGTGGCAAAATAATACATGGCTGGGCTGCTATAGCCTAACCTTATAGCAGCCATTGCCAAACATCGGTTTCAATGGTGTCAGCAGGGAAACTCTTGGGCTGGGGGAGCCCCCCCGGGAATGACCCTGACTTTTGGCTCTTCACCAGGTGGGGCTGTCCTATGCCGATGACCAGCTCCGCCATGCCCAAAATGAGTATCTCCGCAATCGTACGGCTACAGTAATGAGATCGGCCGCATGGTTTCTCCTTAAGTCCTCTTGGGGTTTGGATGCCCTAGACAGAGTCATGAAATCCCGCCTATAAGAAGCCCCAGCCAGGCGCTCAGCAAAACGCTCACGTATGCGGTTGTCGATCCGAGTTGCCAACCTGTGCAGCTCTTCAAGATCACTCAGGGGTTCCCAAGTGGCTAACTCGTTCTTGAGCCGATTTGATAGGCCTTGCACATAGACTGCCATGTGGGCGGAAGCATCCCACCCAGAGCTCGCTTGTAAGTACATCTCAGCCACCAGATGGGGCGATTGCGCCATTGCCATGTGAATAGGAGCCGACTAACAACAAGAGAGTGGAGACCCGGAAGTGCTATGCCGACTGAGAAACAATGTATCTGGATCTGCTCTGATATCCCACGTATCTCTGAAAATAATAAGGTTAGTGCATGCTCATGTTTTACAATCACTCCGGCTTGCCACATTACTATTTGCTGAAATCTCTCCAAGTCCACAGGCTCTTGGTGAGGTGAGCACATTCTGTTATGATGTAGAGGGATAGCACATGATTCTAGCGTGCCCGGGTTTGGTTTTGGGTTTTGCACCGAGCATCAAAGGGAAGGTTGTGCGTTTGAGCTGTGGGAGTGATTGTGGTTTATTAGTTGAACAAAAGGTCTCTAATTAAACAAAGGCAAACATATACAACTAAGAAGTCCCCTGTCCCCTCAAGACCGGGTTAATCCTTCTCTATTGTCTTTTTAGTTTCATCTTTTCTCTTTTCACATTTTTCTTTTCTTTTTACGTTTCTTTTCACCTTTCTCATTTTTTTTCTCTATACCTAGATCAATGCTCCTAGACCTGGTGCTCTCTAAATGTCCACACGTCTATTGCTTTGTTTTTTTTTTTTTTGCTTTGTTTTTTGGGTAACATGTTGAGTGAGCAGGGGAGACATTGCACGCACATAGAGTGCTTTGTCTGCTCTCAAAATGGCAAACCGCAGGAATATACTGTAAGGCCATATTAAAAAAGCAGACAACAACCCTTCACTGCAAAGTTGCCTAGAGTTGCCAAGATTGTGCAAGATAATCATTAATGATAAATTTAAGATTCTAATATTGAATATTATTTATCATTGCTGTGTGCAAATTTCATACTTTTGTTTGCTTTTTGTATTCATTCTAAAATGAAGGAAACAATAAAAGGGAAGAAAACATGTTCAAAATGTATAAGCGATACTGCCTAAGAAGATTTTAAAAATGGGAAAAATTATTAACGCATTAACAGATTGGTTTTCTCCTCTGAGGTTTAATAGGGGACCCTCAATTGAACATTTCCCTGTCAGAAAATGTTTTCGTCTGTGGAAAGAAAGTGAATAAATAGTAGAGTTGGAGTTAAAGTTTGCTGCTAATGGCTGGTAGAACATATAATGATGCATATTGACAGTTATGAGCACTGAGAAATGAATATTCATAGCAAACAATAAAGTCTTTTTAAATAACTTAAGTTAATCTAAATTAACATTGCATTAATTTTCTGTAAAAAAAAATAGTTCATCTTTCCTTTTGTCTGTCATTGCATCATCTAAAACCACCAAGCTGCATAATAGACCTGCAAACATTGCAGCCAAGGATACTGATGTGCAAAGTCTCAAAAACAGGGTCAGAAAGAGGATGATGATGTATGTTCATAAAATAATGTTTATATGAACTTACCCCTTCTTCTATTTGTTTATGCAAATCTCCAGCCAAGTTGCCAATGTCTGCTATTATCATAACTGCACCGATTATTATGGAGGCATAGATTAGACGAATCTTGTACTTCATTGTCCCAAATCAGACACCACAAGAAAAATTTCAAACTGATTAGGTGACACTATTGGTCAACCTGAGGGCACACTTAACCAGTATGGCTACCACAGCATTTTGCAGTGACATGTCATCCTATCTGGTTTGCACTTAGTACTACCAACCACACGTTTAGGTTATGTAAGAACTATTTGTCGATGAAAAAGTATGATGAAATGCTGCATCAGGTGACCTGGCCTGCTTCCACAATCGGTAATAGGTTATTAAATGAAATGAAATGAAGTGAAATGAATTTAATTTGTATAGCGCTTTTAACAATCATCATTGTCACAAAGCAGCTTTACATAATCAAAAGAATTTATGGAAGTTTGTATGAAATGTAAATGTGTATGAATCAAAATGATAAGATTGTCCCTGATGAGCAAGCCAAGTGCGACGGTAATGGCGGCAAGGAAAAACTCCCTGAGATGGCAAGAGGAAGAAACCTTGAGAGGAACCAGACTCAACAGGGAACCCACCATCCGGGTGATAATGAATAGCAGGGATTTATCTGCAGTCATACTGTGTGTTAAACAGTATTTAACAAGTTTTTGTTGATGACATTGTTCCATATAAAAACAAAAAATAACAATTGAATAAGAACATGTGTCCAAACCTTTGACTGATAGTGTACTGTATATTTGTCAACAATGTCATCAAGAGTAATTTCAAAATCATTTCCGACAATGAATTGTCTCCCATATTTAATATTTGTATTTGTTCATGATGTCCAAGTGCCAAAAAACAAAATGTGTAAATGTACTGTAGACGCATGTATGTACTGCATGTTAAAACCAGACATCCATTCTGTTCAGAGTCCATTTCAAAAGTGCTGATAGGAAAAGCTCCACTGTGAAGCAAAACAAATTGATTTGCCTTATATATTGACACAAACTAATCAATAATAGTTAACCATTAAAAGGTACCTGTTTTTCCCTATTCAGTAATTTCACACATTTTAGTTGAATATCCCTAAAGCCTAAGACTAATAACAAAAGGCAATCTAAAACTAGGGATGAAGTTTTTTCCCCAAACATTTCCAAAATACCTCAAAAGCATTTTTATTAACAACTTGAACTTGGAAATGCATGCAAAACATTGTGTTCTGTTAAAAAAGCAGACAAGACCACTTCAGTGCAAAGCTGCCTAGAGTAATGATTAAAGACTCTAATATAGATCGAACATTATTTACAGTATGCCATTGCCATATGCCTCCTGCTGCTGTACCTATAATGGCAATGTTCCTTCTGTGGCCAGAAAGTGAAAAACTAGTAGAGTTGAAATTAATAAAAGTTTGGTGCTTATGTCTGGAAGAACATATAATTATACAGTACATATTAACACTGTTATGAGCATTGAAAAATCAACAATCATAGCAAACAATAAAATATTTTTAGAGAACCTAAGTGAATCTTAATGAACATTGTATTTAATTTTGTGTAAGAAAACTAGCTTCTTTTTCTTTTCATTTTTTCTGTCATTGCATTATAGAGGGGTACAACCCCCTACCAAGCTGCATGATAGAACTTCAAACATTTCAGCCAAGGACACTGATGTACAAAGTCTCAAAAACAGAAAGATCCCTTAAGATCCCTCAGAAAGAGGCTGGTGATGAGTAAGTAATGGTGAACTTACTCATTTGAGCTGCTCTTCTATTTGTTTTTGTAAATCTACAGCCAAGATCTCTGTTATTAACTTAACTGCCTGTTATTATGTAGGAATATATTAGACAGATCTTGCACTTAATTGTCCTAAATCAGAGACCTCAAGAAGAACTTCAAAAGTGAAACAGTAAAGTTAAAACAACAACAAAAAACCTTTAAATATAAAGTCAAAAAAGCATAACAGGATCTCCTTGAAAAGTGTGTATCTCTACGATGTCTACCAATCCAAAACTCTGCTACGCTCAGTCTAAAACCACATGCTTGCTCAAGTTCACTTGCAGTCACTTGCTATTCTGTTCCTCTTCATCAAATGTTTTCATCAAAGGTTTTTTTTCAGAGAGGTTCTGCACAACATGAAACAACAGTTTGAGAAAGCAAAGAGCTTAACTCCAAACTTAAAGGTTAAATGAGTTTAAGTGTGTGCAAGTCAGGTGTGCTCAGGCCGTTTCTATGAATCCCTATGAATTGAACATGATTGCAAAATTGCATGGAGTTTTTCCTTTAAAGTCATCTCAAAAACTTTTAGAACTGATTATTATTTTAAGGGATAACATTTTTGACAAACAAATGCAGTCAAGGGGTATATTTGTTGCCGGATTCACTGTTCCCAACAATGTTCCAACAATAAATAATAATCCTATTATAACAATGTAATAAAGTATTAAATACTTACATGAAGGGTGGCATGTTGCCTTAGAGGTTATCACTGTGGCCTCGTACCTCCAGCATCGAGGGCTCAAATCTTGTTTCCAGTATGTGTTTGTGGATTTTGCATGTTCTCCCCATGCTTGGTGGGTTTCCTCTGGGTACTTCTATCCAACAACATGTCTTGTAGGCTGACTAGCGGTTCCAAATTACCTGTAGTGTAATTGCCTCAAATTTTGATCTATAGAGCAGCAACCTACAGAAAATAGTCCATAATACCAAATTGGATAAAATGCTTTCAGATAAAAAAAAAAAGATAAAGCAGGTGCCAGTATGCTCTTAGACATTTTGTGAGCTGTGAGTAAACACAAAGAGAAGAAGAGTACAAGGTAGTTAACCTAATATGACAGTGGTACTTCGGCATATGTATTTAATCCATTCCAGAGGTGATACGCATTTCCCCATAGGAAATAATGTAAACGCAGGTACTCCGTTCCAGCCACCAAAAAATATTACCAATATTACCAATTTCCAACACTTTAATCATATTTTTTGCATATAAAAACAATCAAAATTTTTTTAAAGGATATAAATGATGTAAAATATGAAATTAATTTATAACTCCTCTTGACATCGACTGCTTAAAAAATGAAATTGAAAGTGGCTCCCTTTTCTTTCTGTAACCGTCCTTGTTAACATTCTTGGGACCCATGGTACTCACCCTGATGATCAGTCTCAATCTGTCAGAACTACAAACAGTAACTACAACTCCCAACAGCAATCCTCTGGTTCACCTGAGTACTAACACACCTGAGCTCAATCACAGGACACAGATAAAAAGATTAACGTACTTCTGGTTCTTCGTGAAGTATACGCTCCCTGTGAACTTGTTCCAGTGTCGATACCAAGCCTTTTAGATTCTTCACTGCCATTTTGGATTTTGATCTTGTTTCGGTTCTCACATTTACGAGTTTAGTCTATCCTAGTTTGCGCACGTTGCACATCGCCCGACCCTTGCCTCTTTACTGGATTTACGAATTGGATTATCCTTGCCGGACTATACTGTCATGTTTGTGAACTTATAGTGAGTAAACCATCTCATCTGCACTTGCGTTCTCCGTGTGGATAACCTGACACAATCTCAGCTGATCTTTCAATAAAATTTTATTGATGCACTATAGTTTCAGAATGATCCAATATGGCATTGCCATATGATGGATAATATTATGGCTGTAGCTATCGAATATTTTAGTAATCGAGTATTCTACCAAAAATTTTATCGATTAATCGAGTAATCGGATAAAATGCACTTTTGCTTAATTAAACAGCAATGTAAAATATATAAGAGAAACAAAGATTAATTGGTGTTCTTTTTAGAAAAATCTACTTTTATTTTTTAAATGCATACAGCATTTTATCAAAAATAAACATTGTCATTATTCACAATATAAGGAATACCTTATACCCCTATCTCACCTATGCGGTTTGACTCACAGTGAGATGCGGTGTTAGGCACCGCGAGCCGCCGCGGCTGCCCGCCGACGGTCTGCAAAGTTCTGCAAGGACCGCCAAAAAATTTTACACGTTTAAACATGTTTTTAAGGCGGCTTAAACATATTTACTTTTTCGCGCAGAAATAACGTAATCACAGCGCCCAAACTTGCGGTGAATTATGACGAACCGTACTTCCAGCCACCTCGCGAAACCGCGTAGGTGAGAGAGGGGTATTAAAGTTGACTGTGATTAATTAAGTGCATTACAGCAACAAACATTCTTATTTTAAAGCCTTTTCTCGGATGGAAAAAAAAAAGTTTTTCAAATGACTTTAAGGATAAAAAAACTAAGACACATTAACATAAATAATTACTCAAAAACACTAAGTTGTGCAACTAAAACTTTCCAAATCTACATCTCAGGCATAACATAAGCCTTTACTGACAATTTCTGCTTTCTTCTTCTCTTGGCCTCGCTGAAAATTCTCTTGCTCCCTCTTGCAGCCCGCAACAGAACGCTCCCTCAAATCAATGCACAGCTAACTGTTTGCGTCTCCTTCCGCTTTGTGGGTGACGCAAGTGCTTCTTCTTCGTTGGTGTTTACTGGCAGCTTGCACCCGGAAGCGCGCTGTGGCAAAAGTGTGCTGTCAACAAATAATTGCGCAAAAAAACAAAACGCAAGCTTTTAAACTTAATTAACCAAAGCTTTGAGGCAGAAGATTTTGCCTCGATCCTTTTTTGTAATCGAATTACTCGATTTATTTGAGGAATCATTGCAGCCCTAGATAATATATACAAGACATTGGGTTAAATGCTACAGTTAAATTGTAGAGGTGGTACCAAGGGTAAATTAACATCAGTTTACCTGTCCTACATGTTTTTTCGTTTAAAACATAACCTACAATTGTTGCTTCTTTTGTTGTTTCATTGTTTCATCTTGAAAGCATCACAATAAGTAGCGTGTACTAATCAACATCCGTACATACAGAGGTGTGAAGAGGGGAATGTCTATTACCGCCGCACTCACCACCGCAAAAGAACGACAGCGGCCAAAATAACTCAGTCGCATTTCAAAGTTATTTGTGAAATGACCGCCAGGTGGCACATAGTGACATTTTTCGTCGTCTCGGTTTTAAAAAATAGTCATAAAAAAGTCAAAACAATATGCTGTATTGAAAAAATACTACAGTAATGGGAATTTCCACATCTGTGTATTTTATACAACAAGCATGAAAAATCTGAATCAGAGCTATTAATATTTGATGTACAATAATGAGTAAAAAAAAACATTGAAGTTGAACATTAAAACAAGTACACTACACTGTAAACCCTAATGCTCAAAGTAATTAAACACATTGAGTACTGGAAATCTAAATAATTGAATGAGTAATAATTTTGAGTACGTAAGTAACAATAACTTAAGTAAAACTTCCACCAATGTAAAATCTATAGAGCACTCGTGTCATGCACACTCGTAACACGACCAGCACTAGGACCTGAAAGTAGTACGGTCGGGTTTCCAGGAAGCATAAAAGGAGACAAAATGGCGCTTCACATTGCTCAGTCATTGAGTTCGCCCATGCCTTTGCTGACGCTACGCCGACTATTCTGTGAGTACTCACCGATTCAGGTTGCTTCTTTGATTGAGTGTGTGTTGCAAGAACGTGGGTTTATTTGTGTAGATCCTTGCTCTTTGCATAAGAGAGTTCTTAGACTAATTGCGTGGTTATCCTGCCTATTCGTGCTGCTTCCGCGTTTGGGTTTACCATCCTCACTACATGGGCTAACTGCTAAGGTTTTTCAGTTTATCCTTCGGTTGCACGTGACTGAGCCAAAAGCAGTAAATCCAGTGGAGTTTGCTCGCCTCTGTGATGTGGTTGACCAGCATGCAGAACTGATCAATAAGCTCCGTGGTGAAGTTGCGTCTCTCCGAAAGGACCTCCAAGATGTCGCGGCTTTGCGCCGCGAGGTGGCTGCAGGTTGCCACGCCCGTCACAGCGGCTGCAGTGCCGCCCCCCTCCTCTTCTGATGTTTTCATAGCTCTACCGGATAAGTAGGATGGCACAGATGTTTTTCTAACCGCATTGGATCTTGTGTTTGAGTTCAATTCCACCAAATACTCCACAGACCAACAGCGCGTTGCGCTTCTTGTCTCGTTGCTATCCGGGCAGGCAGCTGAGTGGGCCACGGCGGTTCTCCGATCAGATTCAGATACTGTTTATTCATATGGAGAATACACTCATCATCTAAAACTAACATTTGAACATCCTGCTGCTGAGGTGGAGACAGATATGAAATTGTACCATCTGCGGCAGGGAGGGTCGTCTGTGATTTCCGTACTCTCGCTGTGCAGACCACCTGGGAGACGTCGCCCTCCGGACGGCCTACTACGAGGGACTGGCTTCACGCATAAAAGATGAACTCGCCGGACGGGAGCTTCCGACCACACTAGAGGGACTGATTCAGCTCGCTCTTCGGATTGACCAGCGCCTGCTCTCCCATCTGAGGCCAGCCCCCCGGACCCTGCCGCCCATCACGCCATCTTTTTCACACGCCACATCCCGACCACATCACCACCGCTATGGCACCCACCGGATCTCCACCTCCCTCCGTGGTTGACATCGGAACCGGGGAACCCATGCAATTAGGACACGCCTCCTTGACCGCTGCTGAGCAAGAACGATGCTTCAGGGAGGGACTTTGTGCCTATTGTGGGTCAGGAGTGCACCACAGAGCCATCTGCCCTCTTCGCCCGGGAAACACCCAGGCCCGGTGAACCATGGAAGCAGTTCACCGGGCTCCCTCCATCTCTCCGCCACCACACCCAGCATCTCTCGCCTCACGGTTCAGGTACACCTCCAATTTGGACACAAACGAGTCAGAAGTTCTGCGTTCATCGACTCCGGTGCCGCGGGAAACTTTATTGACTCTTCATATGCCAAAAGATTGGGGTTGGAGACTGAAGCGTTATACCAGCGAGTTCGTATTACATCTGTCGATGATCGGCCCCTCTTCTCCAGCCCCATCATCGCCCAGACTCGACCCATAACCATCATCATCGACCAACACCAGGAAACAGTCCGATTTCACCTCACTTCCATCTCCTCTCCACGCATCATCATCCGACACCCCTGGCTTCTGCATCATGATCCTCTCATCTCATGGTCTCAGAACCGAATCCTCCAATGGGGGCCGTCCTGTCTCGAACTCTGCTTGCGAGCACCAGCTGGGACATGCTCTAGGGAGTCCGAGGCCCCTGATGTCGACACCAATGCCAACTTGGTGCATATCAGAGAGTGCGATGAGTGGAAGATGGCATTCATCACCCCCACTGGGCATTACGAGAGTTTAGTCATTCCATTTGGTCTCTGTAATGCACCAGTAGCTTTTCAACATTTCATCAATGACGTTCTCGTCCCAGGGTGTGGCCAAGGACCCGCAGAAGCTAGAAGTTGTCCGTTATTGGCCCCTACCCAAGACTCTCAGGCAACTTCAACGGGTTCTCGGATTTGCGAACTTCTATTGTCGCTTTATCCGGGACTACAGTACGGTTGCAGCACCATTAATCACTCTGACTCGGCCATCGTCTCATCACTTCCAACTCAACTCTACCACCATCTCCGCCTTCCACAAGCTCTGCCGTCGATTCACCACCGCCCCGATTCTTCTCCATCCAGATGCAAACAAACCGTTCGTTGTGGAGGTGGAYGCTTCGGATGTGGGCGCCGGGGCTGTTCTCTCCCAATGAGGTCCAGACCAGAAGCTACACCCTTGTAGTTTCTTCTCCAAAAAATTTGACCCCACTCAGCAGCGATACGGGGTAGGGGACCGCAAGCTGCTGGCCATAAAGTGGGCATTGGAGGAATGGCGACACTGACTCCAGGGTGCCAGGGAGCTGTTTATCATCTGGACTGACCACCAGAATCTCATCACCATCCGGAACCTCAAACAGCTCAACCCAAGGCAGGCGCGGTGGGCTCTGTTCTTTGAACATTATGATTTCCACCTATCATACTGCCCAGGGTCAAAGAACACTAAGGCCCTCTCCCGACAGCACAAGGAAGACGCCCCCTGGGCAGACCCCGCGCCTGTTCTTCCCCCCTCCAAGATCATCGCCCCACTTCGCTGGGAAATGGATACGAGGGTTTGCCAAGCACAAGCCTGGGCCTGCTACCTCATCTGGGCTGAACTTTCCCATAACCTCCATGTTTCCTCCGCCAGCAAGTTAAGTCCCTTTGAGGTATGCCAGGGTTTCCAACCTCTGATACCTGAGATACCCGCGGCCCAACAGTTGGTCCGCAGGTGTCGACGGTCGTGGGTCCTAGCCAAGGAAGCAATCCAACGTGCTAACACTCGTTACACCACGCAACATCGCCGTCGACACCCTCCGGGACGATTGTACCACGTAGGTGACAAAGTGTGGCTGTCCACAAAGGCACTGCACCTCCATACAGAATCAAAGAAGTTATCACCAAGGTTCATCGGTCCCTACCGCGTCACCCTCTGCATCAACCCTGTCACCTACTGGCTCCAGCTGCCTGCGGCGCTCCGGATACATCCGGTATTCCACACCTCACAACTCAAACCCTTCACGATGTCAACCATGGTTCCACCCACCCTCCCTGCTCCTTCTCCCCGTATCATGCCTATTCGTGCTGCTTCCGCGTTTGGGTTTACCATCCTCGCTACACGGGCTAACTGCTAAGGTTTTTCAGTTTATCCATCGGTTGCACGTGACAACTCATGGCGCAGTGGTAAGTGTTTTGCTTGCCATGTGGAAAATCCGGGTTCGATTCCCGTGCCGGATGATCTGTAACAATTTTTCAATTGTCAATATCGCTCCTCGCTCACTAGCTAGACGGCCTCACAGGCTAGTGCGGCCAAATCAATATCGTTCCTCACTCACTAGCTAGTCGGCCTATCCTTCTGTTGGTGCGCGAAGGAGCAGGAGAAGGGGCACGGCTGGTGAGCTATCGCAGCTAATGATCCCGGGCTTCACCCCACTCTATAAAATACAGCAGGGAGTGTAGCTCGGGGTCTGTTGCACTGTAAACCCGATTAAGTTGGCAAAACTCAAAATATTTGAGGTAATCAGTTACATCATAATTTTTAAATAATGATGTTTCCAATTTTAAGTAAACAGAACTATAAAAGAACATTCAAACAACATGCAAATAATTTACCCCTCCCCAGATGTGAATCAGCAGTTCTCACCTATACATTCAGGGAAACTAAAATGCACCCCTTCCCACTTTAAGACCCTCTTGGATCTGAGGCTCTTCTGAAGACCTGCAATGCTTCAGGCCTCTTTTTAAATTTCATCTTCTGGATTCCAGATTCTAAAATTGACATTGTTACCATTTTTAATCCCTGGAATGGAAGACATTGAGATTTTCCTTATTATAACATGAATTGTATTGTTGTAATCACTCTATACACAATTTTCTTTGGTATTTTTTAAAATAAAATATTCAAATTTAATACAAAATGAAAATAAAAAACAAAAGAATAAGCCATTTGTATTTTCATTTGTTGTGTATAGAGTGATTAAAAATAGTACAAGGCAAGTTATAATGAGGAAACTTTCCATCTCTTCCACACTGACTGACTGACGTGCCTCTTCTCAGCAAGACCTCTGTTTCACTGAATAATCCACAACTTTTCATGAATATGTATTCATGTAACCCTATTGACACCTCTCAGGTGACTTTCTTTAGTAAACTCCACCATGCGCTGCTTTTTAAAGTCCAGTTTCCCCCAACAGACCCCGAGATACACTCCCCGCTGTGTTTGATAGAGCGGAGAGAAGCTCGGGATCATTAGTGCCAATAGCTCAGCAGTTGTGCCTAGTTATGCGGCTTCGCTTCTTCGCACACCTGCAATGTGCTCCTTGGCCGCCTACCTAGTGAGCTTCAGAGTGAGTGAGGAGCGATATTTATTTGGGCGCGCACCCATCACCAGGCCTACATACGCCGTGACACAAGTCTACATTTACTTTGCTTAAATTTCATGCAAATAAGAGATGGCTATATGTATTACTTAGTACTGTGATTATATTTTATAAGGTTTTGCCAGCGGTGGTACAGCGCAATGGGGGTCATTAATTATTATTATTTATTATTAAGAAAATGATGATGGTCATAATAGCCTACTGCATTTCATTCTCATAATAAAAATAAAAAAAAAAACACAAGCTGGGCTGAATGACAACAACATCTGCTTACGCAGTAGCACGTCCTGACAATGTTTTAATTTTATAGTAATTTAGTTTCATTTATTTCRGTATTATCTACTACAAATTTAAAGAACAYAAMATTTAAGATGACCCAAAACCCTACACTGTAAACCCGATTAAGTTGGCAAAACTCAAAATACTTGAGGTAATCAGTCACATCACATTTTTTTAATAAATGATGTTTCCAAATTTAAGTAAACAGAACTAATTTTTGAGTTTGTTGAAATTGTTGCAGACCATCTAGCATGGGACTCAAACCCAGGTTTTCTGCATGGCAGGCGAGACACTTACCACTGCAGCACGGGTGCTCTATAGATTTTAACAGTATTCAATGTGTTTAATTACTTTGAGCATTAGAGTTTACAGTGTGCACGCATAGGCTTTCTAATTACACATGATAAAATGTAAAGGCTCACTGTGTTAACATTTACTTTGCTTAAATTCGATACTAATAAAATTTAATTCTACATTTGTACTGTAATTTAATACTGTGATTACGAATTCGTTTAAGTACAATGTTACACTTGCTGCGGCTTGTTAATATTTGAGAGAATGAACTAAGGTCTGATGCGTGGGTCTACTGTTATATAGCGCCACTCAGTGGTAAAAGCCAGCAACTGCATACCATCGCCGTGAGGTGCTGCAACAATACTAGAAAACCGCTCGTCACACATTTGTATTGGCCTAAGAATGTGTTAAAACGTGCTTTTGTAAACTCTCGTATAAGTCAAATCATACGTTAAATATGTAGTGTGTGTTCTTATGTGAGAATACTATTCCAAAAAAAAAAAAAAAAA
>QMIH01004048.1:23599-33733 GCA_003987875.1 Clarias batrachus | reverse complement strand
TAGTGCTGTGCTGGTTGGGAATCACTCCATGTCACCATGTAACTGTAAAGGCGTTCAAAGCACCGTAGCATAGGTACATACTTAGCAAAACTGTGTCAATTCTTGATGAATCATTATTTGAAATCTTGACGGTTTGGAAAGATGTGTAGTTGAACAGTAGCAAATTATTGTAATTCTGAATATTTCTCTACAATCCAAGCAGGAATGACCTAGGAAGTCCTGAAGAACCTCAATAATCCGCCCACAAATAACTGATTCAGGATCAAACTCAGAAATGTGGGAAAGCCTTTTACCTTAATTCTAATGACCTAATTCGAGTTGACYAACATTCAGTTCAATAGTCTTGTATTCGGTTTGTTGACTTTATTTGAAATACTTATTAATGCTTGAGCTGGTCACAGAAATTAGGCTGATAAGAAGTATAAAAAACTTGTTACTGTTTCCATCTCACAGCTTTCCTGCAAACTATTTAATTCCTTGTGTCCCTTCCCTATTTAAAAAAGAAACACTGTCCTCTCTCTTATCCTTTATTCCCCACGGCTCCCTTTTTTTCCTCACTCATGTCCTCCTCACCTAACACACACCCACATACACAGACACACACACACACACACTTTYGTGCGGAGCTAATAAATCAAGCTAACCTTCTATCAAGTCATGTGCACGGTTTGCTATTTGGAATCCTAAGAGGCAGACTAGAGCCTTTTATTAGGTTGCTTAAATAGATCAAGAGCTCACAGAGTCTGCGCATAAAGTGTCCAATTACTCGCCACAATGAGGGGGTAATAGAAACAGTGCATGAAGAGAGGAATGGATGGAGAGAAGAGACAGAAAGGGTACAAATGGAAGCTCAGATCCCACTGATTCTCGTGTCAGTTAATATCTTATTTAAAGCGAGACCAAACCAGGAACAAACTTATACATTAGCATATTTTGTTTTCATTGTTATATTACCAGTGTTTTTTTTTTTGTTGTTGTTGTTGTTGTTTTTTTTTTTGCTTAACTAATGAAAAGATTAGAGGGCAGTTATAACAAATACATCACTGCTAACAGTACTATTAGAGCCGTATAGTTTTGATTTGTAGAAGATAAATGCTGTGTTTCATACTTTTAAGACAAATAGTACAGGTGGAACCTGCGCTAATAAGGGATAGAGTTAGCATAAACTCACTATCAAGAAATGTAGATATAAGATATCTGAACTTTTTTTTTTCATTCCTTTCTCTCTTTAAAMAATTGATAATTTTTAAATAATATACATTTGCACATTTATGTAATATAMATTAAATACTTTGATAGGTGTTTGCTAATGGGGATTAATTTGCTACTTGCTACTAGCTAGGCTATATCCTTGAGTAACATGGGAACAGCTGAGGCAGTCAAGCACCAAGTATCAACATCGCTAACTGTTTAGTCAGACAATGGCAGATACCTCAGACATTTAGCTTGACAGTCAGCACCAGCCAATATAAATGAACAAGCCATGATAACAAGAATTACTATTTATATAACGAATGCCTAAAGATACTGGAGCTTTTTAATTCAGCGCCATATGGATCAGCATATGTCGATTAATGTTAGCTAGCTAGCAAGCTGTTTCCTGAAATAAACTGAGATGAGACAAGTTAGTGGAATCTGTTTCTGTTGCTTTCTGGCACCTGTTTGCCACAAAGGAGTTTCTTATTCCTTTTCTTATCTGTTTGGATAAAATAACTGTGTTGTATAGCATTTAGGTAAAGTAGCCRYAAAAACAGTGAATATTCACAGAACTCCACTGTAAAAAAATATCCAAAAAATAAAATAAAATAAAATAATACTTCAGATCTACAGAGTGCAAATGTGTGCAAAAAAGACTTCCTGTTGTGCCTGTTTATTTCTGGCTAGGAAATCAGCACCTAGGAATAAGAGGGCCAAGATGCTGGTTACTGTAGCATTGTCACCTCGCACCTGCAGGGTAGGTGGTGTGAATCTCGCCTCTGGTCTGTGCGCATGGAGTTTGGGTTGCTTTCAGGTAACCTGGTTTTTCCCCCACAGTCCAAAGACRTGAATTATAGGMTGATTGGCATTGGCAAATTGTGTATAATATACACACTATTTCATATCTCAATCAAATATCTCAATTCATTACCAAGCCAAATTTAGCAGCTCATAAATAGCATAAATGTTAGTTTTACAAAAGTGTAAAAAGTGTAACTTTACAAGGAATGTCAGGTTTCACACGTTTATAAGATCTCTCTCTCTCTCTCCTTCTATCTGTCTCTCTCTCTCTCTCTCTCTCGGGAAGGAATCCACCTTTGTTAAACTGAGACCACTCAGCAGCCATTTATCTTTCATCATACCACACTAGCGATGTATTACCAGGCTTTCTGAAATCAAATGATGAGAAAATGCCACAGAGCGATCAATACTTTTTCATTGACAGTAAAGGTTAAGCACATTAAGAATGACATCGCATTTGTCTTATGAAATCATATTTCATGTTGGTGGCCTGAAATTGGATGAGATTGATACCATGTCCCCAGGACTGAAAGTTATTTTTTATTTTTTTTTAACTCCTAATCACAGAAATCATATTTTCTTCATCCAGCGTTCCTTTGTCCTTCGGCAAAAGTCAAGTGCCAGTTGATAATATCAGTGGCCTAAATGTTAAGAGCAATGATTTGCGTCCTTCAATACTTCACTATTTGGCAACTGTGACAACTAAATGCATGAAGAGGCTCGAGGAGGTTTTCCTGCTTCAAGGCAGGTAGTGAAACACAGTCAGGTGTGAATCCTAACAGATCTGAGTTATTGTGGAGAACAGTTGCTGCACTCTTAAAAAAATAAAGGCGCTATTAATGCTTATTTAGAGTGATTCACTATTTTTGGATTCTATAAGCATGTTTTTTTGCTTAAAAAATTTAATTTTTTTGTTGTTGTTGTTTTTGTTGTTTCCAAGAAGAGTTAAAAAATAATTCCTATAATAAATTCAACCACAAATGCTGTTCATATAATGATAATTGCACTTTGCTGTACTATAAAAATGGATAAATATTTGAAAATGTAAAAAAAGAAAGACTCCTTAAAATTAATTATTGTTTGTTGTAAAAAATTATGTTTTACATATTATGTCTATGTTACTTAGACATATGTCTATATTACAAGTGTAATGAGTTTAACAAACCATAATTTACCATTAACTTATGTATTTTATTTGTGTGAAAATTCTGCCTTTAATTTAAATATGGTAAATCATTTTAATGTATACTGTAGTTTCCAATTTGTTTTGTGCATGTACTGGTTGTGTATTCCCTCTTCTCACCCCTTAATTTCTCAGATGATTTGATGAATTCCAAATATTCCACCTTTTTGTCATATGGTTATTGTTTAGGTTTTCATTTGTCTACATACGATTTTTCCAGGATTTGTTACTTTCAAGTTCATTCCTGACAAATAGGGCACGTGGACACAATTGCATATAAATAACATGCTGTCCTATGTGTTGACTTCAATTTACATGCACATTTTCAGGGCATAATATGGAAAAGAAATGCATCTTTAAATGTACGGATCTGAAAATGTAACTTAATATGCACCGACTGAAATGAATAAAAATGCAATAGTTGTAATATTGATTTTCTAGCAAAACCTTCCATGTAAAAAAAAAAGAACTTCATTATAGAAAATGGACAAAGTAAAAATATTAATAATGGACTGAGTTTTCAGATAATCCCATAATCTCACTTATTAAACCATAAACATTCAAACAAGAAAATAAAACTTGGATAATTTTGGGACAAACTGTAAACTATTGAATATCGGCTTTAATGTTTGGCAAAGATATTGATTACTGTATACGAAGGACGTTCAAATCAAACTTCTGATTGTGCAGAATAACAGAACACAGTCAAGAGAGTAAAAACTACCTTTATTTGTTTTTATAATCCCCTGCTATGCTAATGCATTTATCCCAGCATTTCACTAGTGCTTGGATACCAACAAGGTAGAAATATTTCTCAGTATGCTGGAGCCATGATTGGGCTGCTTGCTTCACATCAGTAATGCTGGCTTTCTAGGAATTGCTTTAGTAGGTCAAACATGGACTTTACTGTACAGGACTGCACAGTGGATGTAACAATAACAACCAGGTAAAGTTCTGTAATGTACACGTGGTGTTCGTGAATGATTGTGTGTACAGTTCCCACAGAGAGATGCGTCTCTTCCGCAAGTTGGTGACAAGTTATCTGTGGATCAGATCAGGTGTTCCACTAGCTGAATGTTCACGAGAACACCTCGACCGGGATCGTCATTCATGGACCTACAGGCTTGCACCATTTAAAAGTAAAATTCCCATAACTGTACGTACAGTGCTTAAAGTCGTCTGTAAATGTCAATAAATGTTGCACTTTCATTGCCTACAAATATCATTACAAGTCCCAGTTTGACTTAAACACACCTAATATAAGGCTTATATATAAACATATATGTTCCTTTTACATATCTTATAATATTATGCATTGGCTTTTACTCTGATTAGGCCTCATTTATCGTAGATACACTTTGGTTATCCTTGTTATCTTCCACTATGTACCACAACGGCACCACTGAGCTAAAAGGATGTCATGTGCCCTGTGAATCATATAAAAGCCAACACCTTATCTCCTTAAATACCCATCTGCACAGCATGTGTGCATGCTAAAACATAAACCAGACCCAACTCGGCAATAAAATCAGTATCATCACAGCTCCACTGCTGATGCTAACCTCAGTWAATGAAGTGTCAATTTACAGTATAATAAATATATACAAATCCCACTATTATGTTCGGATRTTATGTGGACGGGAAACATTAGGAGAAGTGGATTGCAGAATTTGGGTCAAAGCAGGTCATTTTTCAGGAATCGCTTCGGAGAGGTTACAGTGCGGCAGGAAGCGATTAGGTGCACTGTGCATTTTTAGTGATGACATGGAGACCTCCTGCTTCCAGACAAATCGCAGAGAAATTTCAGGTAAACCACATCCCTTCTCTCTTCCTTCTCTCTAAATAGAGATTATAGAGATTCTGAGGGTTTACAGGCCGGCATTAAACTTTGCTACTTACAGTAGGCATACTTTTAGAGCAGTATTTTTGGTGCCTATATAAGCAGACCAAGTTAAACAGAATTACTATTTATATTGTTGCTCATTCAGTGAGAAAAAAAAAAAAATCCTTCATCCGCACACACACAAAAACTCACACACGCACACACATTTTGCACCCTTTGCCAAAGCGGGTGAGTAAATTTTAAACTCTATTAAGTTCTGTGTGGCCTGCAATGGTCGTTTGACCGGCACGGTCAGATGGAGCAACAACCCATGTAATCTCCAGAAGGAAGGAAAAATGGTTCAGTGTTAGCACAGAGAGACCTCTGTACACCCGAGTAAAGCGCTCCAAAAGCTAGAGTCCATTTTCTGCCTTTTCTATTCACACAGACTCTATCGCTTTCACTGTGAACACAATCCGATTCAACTGGCCTTAAGGTGACTGCCGTTACCGCTGTAAATGTTCATGATCTCTGAGAAACCAGGGGTGTTTTGACGATAAAAATAAAATGCCAATGATAACTGCATTAGCCCTGTAACAAAAACGTGGAAATATGTTTCAGACAGTGTGGTGATCTTCAAAGAAAGCAATAACTGATTTGGATAAATGTTAAATGTAGTTATTTGTGAAGTTTTATTATAGTATAATACATTTTTACCATCTTTCATCATGCCATAAATAACTATATTTAAAATTGTGATAGGATCAGGGATGAGTAGAGAAAAAAAAATGTGTGTGTCATATTACAGGTTGATATCAGTATTCATAATGCCTTATACTGTAAGTGCATTTACAATCCATCATAGAATATAGACAAATTCTTAAAGCCATGCATGTGGAGTCTCTGTACATTAAGTCTCTGTGTAAATTGGTACTATACAAGCGAACAACTTATAAGAAGGATACAGCCAAAAGCACGGACACAAAATGAATCTACAGTGCTGTTTTATAATAAATTGGAATTTCTTGGCTTAAACCTCAATTGAAAAGAAAAAAAAAAAGGCATGACACTTAAATCAGTAAATGAGTTAGTAATCTAAGTATACAGTACATTGAAAAATATCTTTTCAATAAATAATGTATTATCTGTACAGCAAGGTATAATCCTGAGTCTGTATCACAGTGCATTACAATATTACCGTCCTTATAAACAGATATTACAGCGTATTATTTRCACTCCTTTTATTACATTTATAAAGTGCTTTCCATGTAACCATAATGACCTAGCAGGCATTTATAGAGGCTTAAGGTATTATTGATGGTATGCAATGCATTATAAATGCACGTATAATGGAGTGTAATTCACAGGATCCGTAGCTCATACATACAACTGTGAGTGTTTGTTGAAGCATGTCTTCCTGTTCCTCTTTAGACTATCATCTATAACCATAGCAACCCATATCAATGCACTGCTTTTGCCCACTTTTTAAAACAACCATCATGCTGCTCCAATCTCAACTGCGTCCTTTCTCTCAGCTGTCTCGTCACCCTGCTTTTCTCATAACAGGCTGAACAAGCGTGCTCTCAATGCTCCTCTCTGCAGACTTCTTACCACCTTGTCTGAAAACCCCGCCCTTACGTTCCCTCTGTTCTTCTCTCGGGCCCTTGGCATGGTCGTTCCCTTTATGCGGGTACATCAAAATGCCATTAAAACCGCTATTCCCCAAGCTTGACCACTATTCCCCAGCTACTGCTTCTTGTGTTCGACCGCTACGGTTACACAGTATGTCCAGAAATAAGCAAATTGTGAATAATTTTTATATAAGAATAAAATATATGCAGAATCCGCATATTGTTGCAATGCAACGTGTTTGTAAGGGAAAATAAACTGTCTGGCATTTTACAGTGCTGGCTTTTTGCCAAAAGACCCACTTAACAATCACACGCAACTACCACGTTACCTGTCTAACTTAATAATATATTAAATGAGCTGTACTATAACATAAACACCTTAATGCTTTCCAGATTACCTAGGTAATATTGGCTTGGTTACACATACTTTCATTTTGCAAGAGCTACTGACTTTGGCCCAAGTTGAAGGTTATATCCAGCTTAGGACTTTACATCATCAGTGTCCGGAGCAGTATTTAAATACAACTGATCATGTGCTGCTTGTTAGAGTAAAATAATGGGTGAAAGAGGTCAAGTTTAACGAGATGGAATGCAAATGGAGATAAGACGAGGAGGGGGGTAAACTGACGAATGCACCAATAAAACCGTGATTGAATGTCTGAGACTAAGCATCAATCATGCAACTGATTAACTCTCATGATAATTAACTGTATTATGTGCCATTACAGAGAATCTCCCCTCCCTCTCAAATCACTGCTAACTAATTTCATGCATAGACTTTAATACATTAGTCCCTCGTCCTTCTTTTCCTACTGTGATGAACCAAGTATGGTTTTAAAAYGCATTATAAACACTTTATTAGGTTAAGATATGGGGAATCATACAGGGATATGTGGTGCATTTATGATTACCACAATATTGCAAATTGTAAATCCTTGAATTACTGATGGATTGGCTACACACTGCCTATGAAATGGTACTTAAAATCTACACTTTTCCACCAGAGGTTCTCACATAAGATAAGACAAGATAAGATAAGACAAAATATCTTAAGATAAGATAAGATAAGATAAGATAAGATAAGCAGCAGTACATTTTACAAGATAGTACAAGACAGCAAGCATTATAACAGTAATCACATCAACAGGAAAAAAAGATGTGTTCAAGTCAAACTGGGACTCAGTTATGAGAGTAAAAACAACCTTTATTTCTCTATATAATCCCCTGCTACTACACTCCTGCAATTTGCCCATCATTTCACTAGTGCTTGGGTACCAGCGAAACAGGCAGGTTTCTCAGTACACCTGTACAGTATAATGTCTGTTACAGTGAAGTTTGCTTCACGTCTGAGACGGTGGCCTCCTAAGAAGCCATTTAATGGCAAATACACATGGACATCGCGTGTAATGTTTTGTTGGGAAATAATTGTGTGTACAGTTCCCATAGACAGATGCATCTCTTCCACACATTGGAACCAAGTTATCTTGTTCCACTCACCGAATGTGGAAACTCCATCGTTCGTGGATTTAAAACATCTGCACCATTCAAATATTTTACTGAAACGAAGAGTCTCATCACCGTACTGTGCTTGAAGTCTTCTTTAAAAGTCAATTGAATTCACAGCTTTATTCCCTAGAATCCTGGTTTGACTTGAACGCCCCTCATACCATTTWWAAAAAATGTTAACCAAGTACAGTATACAGGAGAAACTGAGAGACTAATAGCGACATGGAGGGATGCTACTTTGGATACCTGCAACTACATACCTTGTTAACCAGCCGCATACTACAGTACAGTATATAGCTGTTCAGCACACAAGGTTGGGTATTATCACCCTCTCACCCCAATTTAGATTTGACCATGCGCTAAACAAGGAATTCAGCCCGTTTTTAAACACCATGATCCATTGCAAAGAGGCGAAAACTACCAACAAAGTCCACAAACAATCTAGAAACCACTTGAACTTCAAACCTGCTACAGTGTAGATGTAGTTGAGGGTCTACATTTAAAAATTGTGCGCACTGTTGCGTTTATTCTTCAGGGCAACACGTTTTGCTGAACTCTGACAAACTTTCTGGCCAAGGCCGTTCCATTTTCTCTGATCTTGAGATCGCACTGGCTGAGGATTAAATTCGGGAATGTGGGAAGGCCCCCTACCTGTGCTCATCTGCTACTTCTGCTTGGAAGTGTTAGCTGGCACATTGGCTTTAGCATCAAGACAGTATGTGAATCGAGTCGAGTGTAATATGGTGGCTATACTGAGAATGAGTTTCTGTAAAATCGAAGAAGAAGAAAAAAAAAAAACGCTGGTGCGATCCATTACTAATAGTCTTTTTCTTACACATTAAGATAGCGGTTTCGCTAACATTTCCCAAGACCACTGATACCGTATGATCAATATCTATGGTATTTCACTTGAATAATAAATCGCCTGAATATCGGCAGACACAGGATAATCGATGGTAAAGTTATATCGCATGATTAAAAACAYATGAAAAGTAGACATCTTAATCTAAGGAGAGGAATAAAATCCAGTCTATGTACATGAGACAACTAAACATTCCTAATTCATCATATCAAATTCTGCTCGGCGACATTTGCGCAGAATGCCATCCCTATTCACGCTGCTTATTGTCCTGCCATACAAATCCAACATTTGAATGACTTTAATATTGGCCTAATCAATGGCTGGTGATCTTTTGATGGTCTCTATTCAGTCTGGCGAGGGTCAGCTGTGTCTGAGCTTCATAAACAGAATAATGGTAAATGATTACTGCGCGCTATCATGTCCCAAACTGAACGCGGCTAATGAAGAGAAATGGCCGAGCTTTTTCAGCGGCGGCTGCCAGCTGCCATTTGGAAAGGCAAACGTGCAAGATTAATGGTGACTGAGAGCGCCTGTGTGGCAATGATGTGGTCAGGGGCTCAATCAATAACCCGCACGCACCCCCGCGCACAAACACACACACACGTGCATAGACCCTTACCCAGACCCTTACACATGCGCACACAAAAATACACTTACCCTTTTTTTCAAATACACACTCACATACTCATGTACACACGACTACAATCACTTGCACTGTATCCTCTCTAAGTGGAGTGATGCATCTACGACATTTGAAGACAGCATTGATCAGTTCCTTCCATATGTTCCTCCAGGTGGTCTACAGGGGTTGGAACAAACTTAACAAGTGCTCCACGTTATTGTCCATCTGTTTCTCGAATTGTTCTGTTACCCCTTTCCTTTCCGCGTTATTTATTACTTTCATTACAACACTCGGAGTGTGTGCGAGAGAAGAGAAGGATGGATGTCTGACCAAACTATGAGCGAGGACAGGGAAACTTTTACATAAYGAGACAATTTGGAAGCGCTGATGGCGGTGAAGAGGAGGCAACAGTGAGAGGATGAAGGAGTGCACTTAATCAGGCTCTCTATTTGATTCAGCTTTTTGCCCCTGATCATGATTATGTAATAGATTAAATAATCGTTGTGCTGC
>QMIH01004048.1:7883-18690 GCA_003987875.1 Clarias batrachus | reverse complement strand
TATATATATATATTACATTAATACATAGGAACAAATAAAATGTAATTAGTTTCACAAAAAATTATATACATATAAACAGACAAAAATTATACACACTATTTTGTCTGTTTCTATGTATATAATTTTTTGTCTGCCTCTGTATATATATATAGACAAAAATTATACACACTTACGGAAAAGAAAAAATTGTATGATGTATATTAGATTCATATGATATAAATAATATTATCATATATCACATATACAATAAATTTTGTATTCACACATTTATACAGGTTTTTCTGTGTATAATGTGTGTAAAAAGAAACTCATAGCATTATCACAGCAATATATATTTTAAAATTTGTTTTATATCAGTTAGTTCAAGAAATACAGTCAGAACAGGTTAAATTCTAAATATGATGTGTTATTAAATCATTAGAATTCTTAAATGGGATGAAATTTACGGTCACATGTGCTGCCCAGGCACACCAGCGTTTCTGTAAATGATCCACAAATTCACAGAATGTCAAATATTCCGGAGTTAATTAAAAAATACAGCTGAATTAGGAACTTTCCAGAACATTTAAGGGGTTTGTGGCACGTGTATCAACATGGGATTTAATGGGCTACTATGTTATTTGCACTTTCAAAGTGAAGGGAAAAAAAAGTCCAAAGTGAAACTAATGACATTTTATTTGTTCCTATGTGTTCATTTAATTTAGGAATACATTTAATTTGTCATTTAAAATCAGAATTCCTGGGCTCAATCTGATCAGGTGACAGTGCTTAGTGAATGTGTTTTTCATAACATTTAATGGATCACTCATGAAAGCATTTTTTATGTATTACTTTTTTACAAATGTCTTTTTACCTTTACATTACATACTCATTTGCAAATATAATATCAATGGGACAGAGGAATCATGGGCTCTACTCGCACTATCATTCATACCATGCCTGGGTGTTGAAGATGAAGGAGCAGGCACTGAAACACGAAACACTACAGTGACTACACAAGACTTGCAACCAGGCGATCACTAATGCCCTATTTATGTAGGTATATTGAAGAGGAAATGTTTAATGGCCCCATTGACACAGGTYTGGACGCCACCGCTGTAGAGATTAAGCAGACATTAACAATTAGTGTGGAATCTAACCTAACCACATGGCACGGAGCTGGAAGCACATTCTAGAATCTCAATCCTACAGACTACAGTGCAAAACTGATGATCTGCCACCGAGCCAGCGAAAGGGTGTTTTTCAAGCCTCTGTCCTTGGCCCTGATGTGATGTAGTCCTTGCTTATGACCTAGGGACACAGTAAACCTTTTACTTATTTATGGCACCACTATACTTAATCCCATTGAATGGGGCAATAAAGTAATGAGCCCTAATGTTACTCTGACCTGGAGTAAAAAGCCATGGAGCTTGGCAGATGTCTTGGTTTAATCTATCGTGACGTCTTTGACCAATGAGTAATTTAATTATCGCGTGATTGCGTCAAGGTTATTGTGTTTGTGGTCGTAGACAATATCGATAATATACAGTAACTTCTGACACCAACTCCAGAAAACTGGTCAAACGGTAAGTTTTTAAATATGTTGAATTGTCTTGCTCATAAGTTTCTTATTAATTCTGATATCTTTAATAATGTATATTTTGTATAATAATAATAATAATAATAAAGTATAATTTATGTAAGCATGGGTTAAAAAAAAAMATATGCTACACTGAATCAGATGTGCTTCGGCTGCTGAGAACATTTGCAATAACTTCTTGTCCCTGAAGAGCCTTTTTTGATAAGCCCTAGATGTGGGCTCCAGGGACCATTAAGCTCAGGGGCCTGTCGGGTCCAGCTGGTATGTGTAAAGGCCTGACAGAGGGATAGAAGGTGAAATAAATGGCCTAAGTTGACGGTAGCCATGAAGGGGCCAGAGCATGGAAGAAAAAGGGGCCATGACGCTGATGAATGTGGGGAAGGACATGGAGGCGACCTCTGGCTGAAATGAAACCACTGGGATATAAAAGAGGGGGGAGCAGGTTATTAAAGAAGGAGGGACAAGCTAGCCAGACAGAGGAGGAGAAATGGATGGACAAATGGACAGATAAATAAATGAAAAAGAAGGGGGGATTTTAGATAGATAGATAGATAGATAGATAGATAGATAGATAGATAGATAGATAGATAGATAGATAGATAGATAGATAGATAGATAGATAGATAGATAGATAGATAGATCCATTTAATATTTTTCATGCATATTTATAATTTATACACAAATCATCAGGTTTAAAAAAAAAAACTATTATTTAACTTTTAAATAATATTTAAAAGCTAAAAAAAGAAACCGAACCCGATCTCGATCTTAAATCCCAAGAGTTAAATGCAGCATCAGCTGTGTACACTTCCCTCATATGAAACATGTCAATAAGTAATTATCATGTAATTGATTCAAATCAGGTTAGACCAAAACCATCATAACTCCTAACTTAATATTCTTCAGCTCTTCGTTCTCAATAATGCTCTATTGCTGTCGCAAGCAAGATGGCAGGAATGAACTCTTAACAATAAACTTTCAATTTTTATTCTTTCAAAGGGACCAGCTTGGCAAACAAGTACCTCTTCCAGAAACAATATTTGTAATATCCAAGATTTCCCCAGACAGATTCAATCACCAAATTGAATTACTGCCCCATTCTCTAAGATTCATCCCAGACCCCGTGTCACTCCTAACCTCCATTTTTGCAGACATGTTGTGAATAATGTAGAAGAATGGGTCCTTCAAGTGGCGCGACATCATATTTAGGAGACATTATATAGATCTGTCTTAAAGGTCTTCATACCAGGCAGAAATCCTGACGAGTGTTTTTCCTTCAGTCATCCTTCAGCATTTATGTCAACCGCAAATGACTGCTTTGGAGTAAGGAGCTATTATAAACTTGTAAGACGTCAGGAGAAATAAAGGTCATTGGTCAGGGCTGCATTTGGGGTGGAAATGTATATATTGCTCAGGGGTTTTATGTCGCCCTAAGGTTCAACATCAAGTGTGTATCATATAAGCTTTACTATCCCATGGTGTTTATTCCTAATTACCTTAATTTGAGATGCGGCTACATAACTCAAATGTGTTAATAATAATAATAATAATAATAATTTGAGTTTACTCAGAACTTACCTGCAGCGGCAGAGGAGGTGTGACCGGCGAGGGTAGGCTGTGTGCTGGTGATTGGTTCTGCTTATGAGAAGGAGGAGATTGTGAAGGCTGAACTGAAGCAAGACTGGAGGAGGTACAAGACGAGGCAGTGCCTGTTGAAGGACCAGTGACTTGTAACTTGATCGGAGGAGTCAGAGGATGATGGGATGGCATCTGATTGAGAGGCTGGAGGTGTGCTGAGCCACAATGTTGCTCTCGTTCACGTTCTCGCTCTCGCTCCCGCTGATGCTCTCGCTCCCTCTGCTGCTCTCGCTCTCGTTGCTGCTCGCGCTCTCGGTGTTCGCGTTCTCGCTGCTGTTGTTGCTGGTGGTGGTGTTGTATTTGCTGGAGATGCTGAAGATGCTGGAGTTGGGAGTTGAGAGATGAGGTAGCTGCAGAAAAAGGGACGGATTCAAGAGCTAAGCAACATTTCAGTTAAGGCAGATACATGACTTAAACTGCCTTAATGCAACATACTGTATGCAAAGTTATTCAAACTTATACCAACCTTTTTAAGCTGATATCATCTTTAGGCAAAATGAAATGTATATTAAATAAATTGATATCATATACAACGATCAGACAAAAGTTTAAAACCATTCATTTTAAAACTACCTGGGTTTTGGGTTGCCCTTGTGCCACTAGGACAGCTCAGGCCCATTGCAGCATGTGGATCGAACTTGTTCATCTGGAGCGCTGCCTCAATACAGAGTTACCGTCTGTATGAATCACGCCCTCTTTCTCCTAATGTTCATGTGTCTCTCCCTAAATAATGTGGCATGATTCGTCATTGAAATGGTCAAAAACAGTCTTTCTGGCTCCYAAATCTCACTTCTATTCATTCTTCTACAGATGTACAGTATGTTGTCAGAGTAGTGACAAGGTGGATGCAGGTGCAGTTTTTCTTTAATACTCATTAAAGAAAACAGAAACAGGAACAGGAAGGCCATAAGGACAACATAAGATAATTGCTAGTTGTTCCAAACTGGAAATTAAACACAAACCAGGTACAGTACTGTACATGCGATGAGGACGTGACTCGAAGTGGCTGATGGGTGATGTAGTCAAGTGCCTCCACAGTGCAACAGTGCTTGACATATATTAGTTCTAATKTAAGGGGTTTATGTAAATGTAATGCTCCTGTTGGATTTTTTGTTTTTGTTTTCCTCTAAAATGCTCTGCAACCCAAAGTGACATCATAAAGTTCTAAGTCTTATGYATTTGACTTCCATTCTTCCTACATTCTCCTGAAATTACTGGGCAGTTATCTTCTTTGTGAAAGTGTAGGACCATGCCCCAGGCTTTTTAATGGCATCTCCTTTGATGTTGGTGCATTTCTTTAATTCCCTGATTTGAACGTCTTTTATAGTGTTTTTAAGTGTGGTGCAGCTTGTTTCTTCTCTGTAGCTCACTCATTACAGGTATGACGTTGGTTAAGACTCCGTTTGAGTGTCTCATTGAGTTACTCATCAATAAGACACACTGAGACTATAGCCATTATTAATTTTAGAAAAAATTACTACAACTTTCCAGAATTTACTGGGGCTGGTGTAGTAGTTAACGCTGTCGGCTTGCACCTCCAGGGTACGGGTTTGAGTCCCGGCCAGGTTTGATTCCCGTCTCTGTGTGCATGAAGTTAGCATGTTCTTCCTGTGCTTGGTGGGTTTCCTCTGGGTACTCCGGTTTCCTCCCACAGTCCAAAGATATGTAGGTTACGTTAATTAGCATTCCCAAATTGGCCGGTATGTGTGTGCCTGCCGATGGATTGGCACCCTGTTCATCTTGTGCCCCAAGTCTCCTGGGATAGGCTCTAGGCCCCCCGTGACCCTGAATACAGGATTAAGTGGTAGAGATGATGAGTGAGTGAGTGAGAGTATAGACTTTAATGGCATGACCCTTAACCTAATTCTTCTTTCATATATGTTTCTTGTGAATGCAAAAAGGCATCATATTCAGCAGCAAATATACTTTATGCATCACTCTGGTGAAATCATGGTTCTGGTTCTGGTTTCTGTCCACTGCGTGGCGAAATTATATATTCTCATCACAACATTGTGGTAACATTGGGTTAATATTATAAATAATGTACCAACACAAAAACAGGACAGGTGTCAGTGGGGAGGTGCATCATCAATTTTGATTTGCATTAATATTTATATTATGGCATAACCAGTAGTAAAACAAATCAGCACAAATGGTGATTTAAATGGTGATAATACAGTAGATCAATGCACGTGGCAAGCGTGGCACTTACCTAAGCAAGGATTAATTTGTCAGCAACACACACACACACACACACACGCGCGCGCGAGCACAAACATGCACACGCACACACGCGCACACCACTGACCATAATTAATTCATGTATTTCAAGTATTAAAAACAGGATTTTCATTCCTTGTAGTTAACTAGGAAAGTACATTGGAGCTGGCATTGCTTTGATTAGTATAGCTATTTCTGCTTGAGAGCCAGGCAAGCCGTCATCTGATCTGCTCTTCTACTCCAAGAAGCAAGAAAATCAGAAGAACAAAAAAAAAAAAAAGTGTCTCTCGACCAGTAAACAGGCCACTTTTATATTTCTTCTATCCGCTGACACGTTGACACCACTCTCACACCCTGCCATGAATTATATATGGCATCTGCACCCAGAAAAAAAAGGCAAGAGTCCAATTCATGCTTGAAATGTTGGGGCAAGTTGTCTTGCAGGCCTTGACAGAGCGAAGTGTATGTGGCGCTCTCACAGCTCAGAAGCACTCGGAAAGGCACTGCTGGTGGAAAAGGAGAGCGCAGAACAGAGGGCTGAAGGGAATTTGAATGGGGGGGGGGGGGGGGGGGGGGGGGGAGGTTGAATTTAAGAAAGAAAAAAAAAAAACCTGAATTCTGTCAGAAAATTATCAGAAACTGAGGGAAGATCAAAGGCAAAAGCAGGCCTTCCTCCTGCCTCCAGTGACGGGTCCAGAAAAAGAGACGGAACAACAAAAGGGAGCGCGAAGAGAAGAAAAACAAATAGAGAAAAGCAGACAGGGGAAGCGCTGAAGAAACCCCCATGTGGCCCTATTATGTGGGCACCACTGCAGGTAACAGTATGTCTTAACGCCAGTGCTTTATAAATGCTGTCATCTTGTTAAGGAGAGCCGCTGACCTTCCAGTCTCCTTAAAAGACTAAAGCAAATTCATTCGCTCTGCTCTAAACGCCGAGATCGAGGGAGAGCGTTGCCAGACCTGATAATGCACTTCATACGATAAAGATCTAATTAAATATGGAAATGATCACGACAATTAGTCATGTCATTTTGAAAATTTTCCGTTTAGTCAAAATATTAAAAAGTTTCTTTATTTTTGTTTATTTATTGTTATGATTATTGTATTTCATTTAGATTAATCTCCTATTTTATCTTCTTCTTTTTATGTCTACAGACCGCTAAATTCCCTCTGGGTTACTGCGAGAGTGATTTTATTGATTAAGCCATATAATGTGAACAATAGTTAACACGGCATGCATGTTTCCATTCATTTCCTATAAGCATCAGCACATACTTACGTTATTTCTGAACTACTGTTAATACAGTACGACATTACTCACTCGCTCACACATTCATTCTGTGTACTGCTTATCCTGTACAGGGTCACGGGAGGCCTGGAGCGTCTGATCTCAGGCAATTCAAAGCACAAGGTGGGATACAGTATGGACTCTTTTTAAATTAAATAAAATTATGCAGATTAAATTAACAGCAGACAAGCAGCAACATGCTGCAAAGTGCCTAAAGATACAATAAAAAAAAATTATTGTTTACATAACAACCTCATTTCCCCTCTCTTCTGTTCCAGTCACTCAGCATTCAGCATCACCAGTATACAGTACTAATCACCTGCCTGATCATTTGATCTGTCATCATCTGCACCTGGTTCTAGTTAGATGATTGGTCTATGCTTCATGACTCGCTGTGTGGCTTAACAAACAAAAAACATTCCTCTGACACTGGTCAGGTACCGGAACTGGACTGGACAAAAAAAAAGAGAGGTAAAAATGTCCTTTAGGGAGCCTGGATAACTATTCCTCAAAACTACATTAAAAACCTTAACAAAGTCTGATTTATTGGGGAGGAAGCAGCACATGAGGAAATGAGGATGACTCAAGACTTTTGCGCAGAACTATACAACAAAAGCTGCAAATTATATTATGTGCCATAATTTCAGTAGGATAAAACAAACGCAGAAATTCAAGTCAAGCCTTTTTAGAGGATAGGCAAAATTAAATCTACTGTATGTCATCAGCACCATGGACAACTCCACTCACCCCTCAAATTAAATGAATGATTTTGCAGCCTACTACTGTATGTTCCCCCCTGTTTCTATCTGACAAACTGACCAAAAACAAACAAAAAAAAAACCCTGTCATGACTTCTAGCTGCTTCTGTTCTTGTTGGATTCTTTCTAATCTAGCACTCATTTTTAACTCAGTCTCACCCCAGAGCCATGAGAAAGGAGACAAGAAGACAAAAGCACCAGACCGGATCACAGGATTTCCTCTATTAAACAGAACCTTGTTTGGCTGACCTCTGCGCCCCCCCCCCCCCCCTCACCCCCCCCCTGTATAGCCTTTGTGAGTCTGTGGGGTGAGAGTGTGTGTGTGTATTGTGCATTGTGTATTGTTCACTGTCCATTCTGAAAGCACTTGTCTTTGAGCTGCCACTGTAATAATAATAAAAAAAAAAGAAAACTGTGGTTGTGTTTGAGTGTTGTCAGACTGTATGTGTGTGTGCGTGTGTGTATACGTTTATGACATTTGGCACATGACCTTCTCCAGAGTGCCTTACATTTATCTCATTTTTTTACACAATTGTGCAGTTGAGGGTTAAGGGTCTTGCTCAAGCAGTGGCAGCTTGGTGGCGGTGGGATTTGAACTCATGACCTTCTGAACAGTAGTGCAACATCTTTACCAGTAAGCAACCCACTGCCCACTGTGTGCGGGCATGTGTGCATGCATGTGTGTGTGTGTGTGTGTGTGTGCATTGTGTTTTTAATCCTTGTACAGAAAGTGAGGAGTAGCTACTTTTCCTATTACTCTATAGCACCTGTGGGTCTTAACACCGCACCATTTACTATAATTCTGGTGTGACATTTTGTATATATGTGTGTGTGTGTGTGTGTGTGAACGCACATGCACTACATGACATCTTTACTCCTCACCCTCAGGGCTCAGACAGTACTAAAAGGTCCAGAAGCAGCGATTTGGATAGGGATCAGACAGCACTAAATGATAGGCAGCATAAGTGGTCCAGAGGGTTCAGGGGACTACAGAAAGAAGCTTGTTGGGATCAGGACACAGAGCTGGCTCTGGGAGATACACGACATATCCCCTATTTCAGCATTCTCATCCCTAGACGGGGATTTAGATGGGGTTTGGGAGTGTCTTCAGGGAGGATGAGGTAGTGGAGGAACGTTCATTTATAGCGAAAAGGAATAAAATGATGAATTTCCTAAGATCCGTTTGATCACACTGAGAGGCAGCTATAAAATCTCTACACCTGGCATGAAAGGATGCATGCTGTCTACATTCATTCATAGCTAATTCATTTTCCTAATTTGAAAATCCAGCAGGAAAAAAAAAGTGTTGCATTAATTCAGTGTGCTGCTGTTCATGTACGGTATAAATATGTATGTACACTTATTACATACATGTGTATTAATAGTAAAGTACAGTTTACTATTGCATGATGCAGTTCTGCTTCTCTTGATGTGCTTTATAAAATAACTAGAAGTCTGGAATTAAAGGGTCTTACACCCCTGACACTCCTTAAAGCTCTCAGAAATTCTTCTCTTCTCTCAAAGGTCAACRTTTCACACTCTGTGATGCCCCTCTGCCTCAGTTCTCCGTGCCCACCGCCACTCCCGTGCCCCTTCTCCATCCATTGAGCATGTGGCAGTGGGGTAAAGAGCCTCATGCAAAATTTATGCTCACCCGGCAGTTTCAGTGGGCGGAAAAATCAATAGAGGTAGGCACTGATGCGTCGGGGAGACAGAGTGCTGGTTGACAGACAGTGAAAGCCTTAGGGGTGTGTGTGTGTGCGTGTGTGTGTGTGTATGTGTGTATGCGCGTGTGCATGCGGGGAGGGACAGAGGGCTGCTTTTTTTTGCCGATCCGAAGATGGCCCACAGCCTCCGCGCTCTGTCTTCCTTATATCAGAGGGATTATTTCAGCAGGTTCAGAGCCTACCTGAGAAGCACAGAGAGAGCTTTTAATGGAGCAAACAGGGTTTTTTTTTTTTTTTTCTCTCTGTCTAAAATATACAAAACACCTTTTTTGCTGCATGTTGTTTTTTTTTTTGTTTTGTTTTGTTTTTTTAGGCGACTGTTGTTCTGCACCACTGCTATAGATGAGCTCGAACGTTCTCAGGCAGTCATGTAGAAATGAAAAAGAAGGATTTATTGTTGTGCAAAGCAAACTCTGAGCGTGAGGAAAAAACAAGCCAGATTTCAGCGGGATAAACACCAAACAATGGGATTTCTGCACCATCTTCCTCCGTCTCCTCTTTAATTATTCCCTTTGCTCATCTTTTAAATCGGTTCATACTTACCAAGAGAAGGGGAGATCGGGACGGGAGAGCGTGAAAGTTGAAAGAAGAAAAGTGGGAGAGGCATCATGCCCACAAGTACCGCAGTGGTGCTGATTATTGATGCACACACTGACAAGTCACTGCCGTGTGATGTTAAATGCTCTTTAAAAACCGGTCCAGTGAAGGCAAAACCACAAGCTGAGTAGAAGAAAAAGAAAGAAAGAAATCGCTGGTATAAAACACGCATGATCAAGACGTAGATCAGATACGCGTTCAAGTCTCTGTACTGTATATCGCTCTCTCTCATTCTCTCCACCACTTACCCTGTATATACTATGGGTATATTTGGGAATTAGCCTACACTGTACTCTATGTTTTGGGAAACCGGGGGACTAGGAGGAAACCCACTAAGACTAAGACAGAGACTTCAGACACACAGATCCCGAGATGAGACTCGAACCCTCGACCCTGGAGGTGCGAGGCCACAATGCTGTGTAACCACTAAGCCACGGTGCCATGACACTATCAGTCTTATCATCAGTCTTTTTATTATTTACCCGGCTGCGATGTCCAACCAAAAAGTAAAGCAAACTGTACTGTAAAAAATAAAAATAATAATGTCGACGTTGCTTTCTATTTCTTCTCCACGCAGCATTTAATAGAAGCTCAGCTCCTTCTGTGAAGCGGCAGCGCGGTTTTTGTCGGTTTAGTGGTTTCTCTCTCTCTCTCTGCATGGCCTATAAGGCATATGAGCGATGTATGATGAATGAAGTGGCGTGCTGCTTATGCGCTTATCATGCTCGGTGAGCAGCAACAGGTTCACCGGAGGTAAATGAAATTCCTCTCCAGGACAATATATCATCGCGGCAAATGTATGTACGCACCCCAAACTTACACAAGCAACTTGAGCCGAACGCTGACAAAGTGTGTGATGGGTGGGGAGGGGGGGGGGCGGGAAATGAAGGGGATGGAGGTAATGGGTATGAAGGGCCGAGGGGAGGGGGGGTGCAGTGCTTAGGGGGAGACGAAGCTAGATATGTGGCAGCGAAGTGTATTTTCGTACAAGATGCACTTT
>QMIH01004046.1:0-20919 GCA_003987875.1 Clarias batrachus | reverse complement strand
ACACACACACACACACACACACACACACACATACACACACACACACACACACACACACACACACACACACACACACACACACACACACACACACACACACACACACACACCAGGACAAATTTAGTCACTAACAGGTAAGACATAACTTTGGAATCTCTAAAAATATTGATTTATTTGCAGGTCAATCATGCAGTTTCAACAAGAAATACCTTGCTGTCAGATATGAAAGATTAATTAATTTTTAATGGAAGCATGATTCATCAGTTGCATACCTGCTTACATAACTTAACCTGTTATACACAATGTTATCATTGTGAAACATTAGCATTACCTAATTAAAGATCAATATATTTGTTCACATAAACGTAAACATTACACACATGATTATCTCTGATTCTACTAATTGTTGTAATATTTAATGTCTGATTTTGCCCTCTGTTGTTCTCCACAGTTATGGATTCAGCAGTGCACTTCATTCTGCTTTTCTCAGGTCAGTTTACATGTTTGCTAATCTGTTAAACTCTCTTCTGCTTCATTATCATTATAATCAGTTCATGAGAGAATCTTCTCCCAGCAGGACTGTGGGCTCTCGCTTTCTCCGAATCACGTCAGTTTTATATAGTGGATACAGGAAATAAAAACTGGGACGACGCTAAGAAACAATGCAGAGAGAAATACACTGACCTGGCCACCATCGAGAACCAAGAGGAAATGAACGCTGTAATAAACCTTCTCAATGGAACACAGAAACATTTCTGGTTAGGATTAAAACAAAACCAGTCTGTAAGCAGTTTTTAGATTTACAATGTATAATTATTTAAAGACTTACAGGACTGCTGTTTGGGGTAAATTATTTGTTTTTAAATTTATTTACTTTACTTACTTATCTCAGGTTTGGAAAAATAATAACATTGTATCCTGGTTCTGGTCAGATGGAGCTCCGTCCAATTACAGGAACTGGGATGGTGGTGAACCAAACGGGGGCAATAACGGAAATAACTGCGTGGAAATGTATCCTTATTACACGTGGAATGACGATGACTGTACTGTTACAAAACCATTTGTCTGCTATAAAAGTAAGTGATCAAACATAATGTTATTATAGATTTACTGCACTGGATTAATTAATTTAGTTTTAAGATGTAATTGTGACTGGAAATTAATGTAAATAAATATTCAGCAAACAAGCTGTCAGTTTATATGCTTTTAAAAAATGTAATAGAGATCAGACAGGCAAGTACAACACATTTACATTTGAATTTAAAAATCCTTTTTTGTTTTTTACATTTAATATATTTCTGTACATCCATAACAGTACAGTGGAACCTCGTATTGCAAGTAATGTGGTTTACAAGTGTTCCGCAAACGGAGCAAAGATTTTTAATACATTTTAAATCGGAAACCGAGCAAGTATTAGTTTACGAGTGCCGAGTATCATGTATCACGCATGCAACTCTTATTTTGACACCGAGCGGCAAGTGATCACAACTGAGTCAATGATTCTTCCCTCTCTTGTGCTGCGGGAATTATGGGTAATCGTCTCCCCTGCTGGGTCATAATGCTCGTCTCTTACTGGTATAATCAACATCTCCCTCTCTCGTCTGTGTGCGCGCGCGCATAATTTGACACTGTGCCCCACACACACCGACACACACACACACACACACACACACACACACTTTTCTCATGTGTACTTTGTGTGTGATCGTGCGTGCGTAATTTCTCCGTAAAGATCTCCCCGGCTGCATACGCGCTTTATTTCCACAGAAAACTCTGCTCTGTCTCGATTCTTTTCAAAGGTAAGGTGCTGGTTAATTTGTTATTTTTTATTTTTTACTTTAGAGCAGTGATTCCGTTAGTCTGCTCACGCGAGTATCATTAGAGATATTTCTTTTTTTCCCGTTAAAACAGTGTTTGCATTGTGTATGTTAGTTGTGAAACTTAAAAAGTGAGGTGGGGGAGGGAGAAGGAGTTTTATTTAAAACGAGACGAGGGGATAATTCCACACACACACACACACACACCCACACACGCACACACACACACACACACACACACACATTTAGGCATTTGGCAGACGCTCTTATCCAGAGTGACTTACAAAAACAAAAAGACACACACACACATACAAATACACGGCGGCTGCGTGCACAAACGGAAACAATCCCTGCTGAAACAAACAGCATAGACCAGCATGATTTATATGCTGGTTAATACTGGTAAGTGCTGGTCTGATGCTGGTTTAGCTGGTGAACCAGCATAACTGATGGAAGACCAGCATGCCTSCTGAAAAATYCAGCATAGGCCAGSATGATTTATATKCTGGGCCACCAGCAAGGTTTTGGTAGTTAAAATTGGTTCCCATTTTAGCTCATTATCTTGTGTTTTAATAGCTAGTACTGAAAATAATGTGCCATGTAAATACATAGACCGTGTAGTGTTATCTTTAAATGCATTTACATACAAGAGACAAAAATAATCCATTTACCAAAAACATGTAAATAGATAATTTTACATTTATTAAATATATGTGGGTTGTCTAAAAACACAACACAAACCTTTTATATAAATGCAGTTTTTTTTTTTAAGTAATCAATGGAAATCACTTAAAACTGATAGACCATCATAGACCATCATAGCTGGTCACCGGCTTGACCAGAAATTATACCAGCAGGGTTACCATCATACCAGCACCAGCACCATGGGGTCAGATGTTCCAGCGGTGGGACCACTTGCATTTTTTATGGTAACCGTCAAAATAACTTAAAATGTCCAATCATTTTTAACCATACACATATGTGTAATGTATCGATTTATATCTTTATTTGTTAATGTACACTCACATATCAATAAAACATTGTGCTTTTGTAAAATAAAGAAAATAAACAGGGTGCGCTTTCTGATGCCTCAGTCTCCCAGAAAACCTTTTTGAAACGGGTCACTAAAATTAACTAAAATGAACACACATGTATCCATATATCTATATATCTATACATACAGTATATATCTATAGAAAGCTTAAAGTGTCTAAGCTTGAAACTATTAGTGTCTAATGAAGATTAATCAAAAATAAATGTTCTCAGTTTATGTAATCCATATGAATCTAAGGAGAGATACAGTCTTTCTGCCACACTTCATTCACTGATAATGACCTGAGACAGGACACGCCGTTCACAGGGAAACAGTCAGGGTAATCTACATACAAGGCCACGCCCCCAAACACACACACACACACACACACACAGGACATTCGATAAGTTTCCTGCGCGTGTGGAAGATGTTAGGCACTGTACAGGTTTCTGAAGCTCTACAGAATGTTCTGGACAGTGGGAGGAGTTTAGATTTACCTCAGAACAACACTGAGACTACAACAGAGAACGAAGGAGGAGAATACAGCAAGCTGTTACCATGGGTAAGTTTTTAAATCTTATTTGATCCTTATTCTGATAATATAAAACTAATATTAATGTATTTTTCCTCATTTTCTCACAAGCTTTTGCCAGTTTATGTGAAACATTGTCATTTAATGTCACTTACATGGTTTGGTTAGCATGTAGATAACACTGCTAAATCATGCTAACATACTGCCTTATGTAGCTTAGCACAAACAGGTTAGCTCACAGGTGGCTAAACTAATGCCTTACAGTATGTAGATTACAGATGGTTGTCAGTATCAGCTGTGGTGTAAATGTTTANTGTGAAACATTGTCATTTAATGTCACTTACATGGTTTGGTTAGCATGTAGATAACACTGCTAAATCATGCTAACATACTGCCTTATGTAGCTTAGCACAAACAGGTTAGCTCACAGGTGGCTAAACTAATGCCTTACAGTATGTAGATTACAGATGGTCGTCAGTATCAGCTGTGGTGTAAATGTTTATAATATATTCACCCCGTTTTGGATARMTTCATGTTATGGTARCYRTTTGGTTCAGTTTTTGGTTAGCTTATGACACTGCTATCTGTAATGTTATTTAGCACAAACACTTTAKCTCCTGTTGCCTAAACATTGCAAACGTTTGTGTTGTCTTTATGCATGGTCAATAGTTATTGATGATTATTGACAGTAATTTTATTATCATCATGTTAATGTTTCTTTTTCCTTTTTTATAAACCGTTGTGACCATGAAAATGATCAGCCACCTGTTTCATAGAGACCAAATGCAAACAAGCAGGGAAGATACAGACGGACCATCACTATGTCATGGGAACCTCGACCACGACTGGGGTCTGGATTCAAGACGGATCGCTTGTATTTTTTTAAGCGGTTGACCACACGATAAGGCTTCACACGTGACTGCACACAACCAGCACATGGACTGACCTCAGATGCCAGGAATGTTACCACTGCTGGTCACAGTGTCTGTGTGAATTGTAAATCAGTTTATGGTAAGCAGCCATAAACACCATGGAAATACCGGGTATGTGATGTTCACTTGTGTCTTGAGTTAAACAAGAACTGCTTTTCGAGAGAGGCACAAAGATGTATGACTGTGTATAGGGTGTAAAAGTGGGCTTTTACAAACCTAACACCCTTTCTTCATAGTGCACTGTTCCTGTTCCCACTGTTTTAATCTGAATGTCTGTTTGCATGGTTATATTTACAGTATGCCAGAAATGTGCCTTCTGTGTATAAGATCATCTGTGTCCCTCTTCCCTCAATCCTGGACATTTACTTTGCATTAGGTGAAAGAGGTGACATTTATATGTTTATAAGTAAGGTTACATTTATATGTTTATAAGTAAGAAAAATACACAAATGTCAGGACATRTCAGAACTATTTCAAGGCCCATAAACCTGCAGACCCCTAAATAAAGAGTGAGGGCCAAGCTCACTCATTTACACTCCTGTGGTGTGAAAGTACCTGTGTGAAAGTGTCCCTGAGAGGTTGGTCTCATGTTTTGTTTTTGTTTTTATTTTGTACATTGTTAAATTATCACATTGTTACAAATGTGCATATTGTATATTTTGTTACATATCACACAATGTTAATATTGTTTGTGTTGGTCAATAAAGCTGATTTTATACTGGTTCTGTTTTATATTTTACATATTGGATGACAATCTTCCATGTAGTCTGGCTTTATACCATACCAACATTAGATGGGGTGATGAACAGCATAGTATCAAGGCACTTTAATGCAAAATATATGCTGGTATGCTGTGGGCCAGCACCAGCATACCAGCAAAATGTATGCTGGTCACCAGCATACCAGCACCAAAACACAACATATACTGGTATAATGTTAAACAGCTATGCTGGTCTATGCTGCTTTTTCAGCAGGGTTATCTGTCTGAATTTATTTTTACTTTTGTAAATGTTAAGTGCAGGTTAATTTGTTTTATTTTTACTTTATATATTGTATTAATTATTTTTATGTATTTATTGTTTTGGCTGTAGAATGAATAATTTGAATTTTCATTATTTATTATGGGAAAGTCCCAATAAGTTATTTCTGTGACCATTGTGAGTTTTTCTTTCATTGACCGAAGGGTACCAACAATTTTGTCCACATGTGTAGATGTTCTTGTGTAGATAGATAGATAGATAGATAGATAGATAGATAGATAGATAGATAGATAGATAGATACTCACTCACTCACTCACTCACTCACTCACTCACTCACTCACTCACCCACCCACCTTATGGATCCTGAGGGAAATTACAGAATGCTGTGCATGCTGTTTTTTTACATATATATTTAATTCTTACTTGAATTATAGTTTATAGATAATAAATAATAACACTTAATTTCCATAATTCCCAATAAATAAATTTTGCAAAAATTTGAAAGTCCCCTGAATAGGCACCAGGCCTCCCACAACCCTGTACAGGACAAGTGGTAAATAGTAAATAGATGAAAGGTAGTGTGTTCAAATCACATTCCAAACTTGGTAATTCAATAATACCAATAACCACTTGCTCAGCTGCATCCTGAATCAGTCAAAAGATTATGAGTGATTTAATATGTATGATATTATAGTGGTACCTTGTCATACAAATGACTAGGTTCATGAATTTTCAAACTGAAATTTTTCAAGAAATTTGCCTCAGCATACAAAGGATTTTTGTAAAACGATTTAGTGATGACATAGCACCATGGGTCCCAATAATATTAGAATGTCTATTTATTTAATATTTTACTTTATTTACATGTCTTTTCTAAATGTTTTGAATGTTGTTATATGCAACAATATTTTTATAGTTTTGGAAGTTGGCAATATTGGTAATATTTTGGGTGGCTGGAACAAATTTTCTGCATTTACATTGTTTCCTATGGGAAAATATGTTTCACAATACAAAATTTCACCTTAAGAACTGACCATCCAGAACGAATTACTGGTCATCCCCGACGTAGCAATATTTGAGTACCGAATTTCCGCAGATATGAACATAACGCAGTTCTACGAACATTCATATATACGAACCATTCACGGAAGTAGCTCTCATGTGTTATAGACACTGCAGTGCAACAGAAACCAATATTTACAATTATATACAATATTTTCAATGTGTACATGAATGTATAAAATGTCTAAATATTGTAAGTGTGTGTGTGTGTGTGTGTGTGTGTGTGTGTGTGTGTTGGCGGGGGGGCGGTGTTGGCCTCAGTGGCTTTAATTAATCAATCCGGAAGCACAATGATAGAAAATGCGTGTCCTGTTAAGCTGTCCTGATGGTGAATAATCCTAATTTCTGAAAAACAGAGTTCACAGTCAATACAAATAATTATTCTCAGCAAAATATTTTTTTTCCCCAAAAATTTACCATATGTAAACTGAGTTCAAGGTCTAATAGCTTTAAAAAACTCTAAAAACATGATTTATATGTTTTCTATATTGTTTGTTTCTTTGTTTGTTTGTTTTCTTCGCATTGACATTTGCGTTAGGATGTATGGCTCATACAAGGGTCCTGTTTCTTTAAATGAAGCTAGTCCTCCTGGATACAGCTACATGCACCAGCCTCGGCTAACTGGTAGAGGAGGAGGTGTTGCAGTTATTTACAATGATAATCTGTCTATCATACAAAAACACGGACTCAAATTTAATGCATTTGAAGTTGTCTATAGTAACCTAAAAATATAGCTACAAATATAAAGTCAGCTCAGTCGATCCCACTAATTATCATTTACGAATCTCCAGGGCCATACTCTGTTTCTCTGTGAAGTTGCAGATTTCCTCTCAATCCTAGTCATTTCTGTAAACAAAGTGTTAATTGCTGGAGATTCTAATATTCATTTTGAGAATCCAGAAGACCCTCTGAGAACAGCATTTATGTCCATAGTGGACTCAGTAGGAGTAAATCAGTGTGTAGTAGGACCCACTCATAAAGCAGGTCACACTTTAGATTTAATATTATCCTTCGGATTAAGTATAAAAAATATAACCACTATTCCACAGTCTGAAGTTATCTCAGATCACTACCTTGTCTCAATTAAAGTGTGTCATAGTAATAATGTATGCACAGCACTGCGCTACCAAATTAAACGTACATTCACATCAAATACCACACAGAGCTTTATCAATAATCTCTGAGAGTTATCAACTTTGTTTGGATCACCATCTGACTTCACAGAAATGGATCAGGAAATTAGAACGCACATGGCGTCAAACTAAATAACTAAAATTTTCCAAATAGCATGGAAGCAGAGCATCGTGAACTATAAAAAAGCTCTCAGTGATGCTAGATCATTGTATATCTCTACTCTTATTGAAAGTAACAAAAATAATCCTAGATTTTTATTTAACACCAAGCTAAATTAACTAAAAAAAAAGACCACTGCAGAAATCTCTACAACAACAAAATACAGTAGTGAGGACTATCATAAATATTAGGCAAAAACGTCAGGCTTTGAAACCAGACAATTTATGTTATTCAGATGATAAACTAACCACACTACATCAGAACCTAGAATACTTTGCTCCCCTTGAAGAGCGTGAACTAATTTCACTCATCTCTTCTTCAAAATCGTCAACCTGTGCATTAGATCATATAGGGGCACATTTTCTCAAGCAGATAGTACCAGCAATAACAGAACTCCTGTTGAAAATAATTACCTTTTCACTGAGCAGTGGGTATATTCCCAAATGAAGTTATTAAACTGCTAATTTAGAAACCTGACCTTGATCCTTGTGAGTCCAATTACAGGCCGATATCAAACCTCCACATTATCTCTAAGATTCCGGAAAAGATAGTAGCACAGCAAATATGTTCATATCTATCTAGGAATGGCATAAACAAATTGTATCAGTCAGGATTCAGGCCTCATCAGAGCACAGAGACAGCACTTGTTAAAGTAGTAAATGACCCCCTATGGGCCTCTGATCAGGGTTGCATCACTATACTTGTGTTACTCGACCTCAGTGCAGCTTTTAGCTTTAGCTAGATGAATATGATATTTAATGGTGAATTTACAACTTATAATAAATATTTCATAAGGATAAAGAAAAAGCTTGTTTTAAGGCTATGCCTTAACCATGACATTTTCTCATTTTTTGAATAACAAAACAGAATGGGAAAACAATATTAATCCCACACAATATTAATATCAAAGCATTTATTTTAAACAATAAAATATGCTTGCTCCTACCACAAGTTACTAAAAAAATCTACAAATTTTAACTTACCATAAAACACTGAGTGCTCTGAGTATGATCCAGTCAGAAGTGAAGAATCCAGAAAGTTCACCAAAGAATAAACCAACTGCTGGGTCAGAATAACAAACAACCATTTTTTTTTTTAACAGACAGAAACAGAAGACATATTAAGACTGTCATTAAGACATATCCCGAGAGACTTTCCACACACACAGCTTTAGCGAAGATTACTAATAATTTACCTAAGATTACATTTAGTAAATTTAGTTTTTTTTTTATTTGTGTGTGCTACAAACGCACTTTTATCATACAATACACTATAGCCGACTGTTGGCACAGAATATTAAAATATGACCTCCCCTCACCCCCATATCAAAGTGCGACTAAAAAGGCGGAAAAGCGAAGAAACATGGAAAATGAGCTCCTACCTGTCAGGGATAACCCCTAGAGGGCGCCAAAGCGCCCTAAGACATTTGTGTGTAGTTCTTTTTTAGTTTTAGTTTTATACTTCATTTCCCGGTTTGCAACTCGGTCAGGTCACGTGGGCGCGCACCTGATCCGAGTTGGTGATTAGTTATAAATAGTTTGGTTTCATTCAGTCTCATAGTTTCACAGCCTCTTTGTGGTAATTATGTTAACACAAGTTAAGATAATTATGTTGTGATGTGTTTTATTTTATTTTACGGTTAAACCTAGACTAGATTGTAGAGGTAAGTAATAATAATGTTTTTCCTAAAATGTTACATTTTCATTGACTAAAACAAGACTAAAATACTTAAGGGGTCCTCTAATTAAACTAGATTAAAATTTCCAGACTTTTAGACGACTAAATCTTGACTAAAAAAAAATAGTATAAGATTAACTAAATATGATAAAAACTATTTATTCTGGGACTAAGCCTATGAATAAAATTGGAAAATAGCTGACAAAATCAATCAAGATTAATTGCCCACAGAATGTAAATGAAAATTTCAATTAAGAAAAGTCATTTTAGTTTAATTACTTGAAAATAAGTCTCCGTCTGAAACATCGCACATACTTAGGTTCTTGCACTACACACTAGCCAAGATGGACGAAGGCGAAATATACTTGATGCTAGCCCTGCGATATATGCAAAGTTCGTGAAACGGAGAAGGAGGAAAAGGGACATGATTGCAGTCTGCGCATATGCTTCATTTATTGTCCTCAAGCATTCAGAGGAATGTCTGGCTGCGAGACATGTCGGGGTCGCTCTCTGGTGGCTTGCAACAGGTGCGGGCAACCGCACACTGGCGCATTTGTTTGGGATGAGCAGCGCCTCTGTGTGCCTGATTACGTCATTAAACCGCGAAGAAGTCGCAGTTTTAATGACGTCCAGAACGCAATGCCTCAGAAAATCCGATCTGTCTGTTCACACGACGATCACATTAGCACATATCTGATTCATATCTGATTTATTTCCACATATGAAGGAGGTCTGAAACCGATCTCGAAAATCTCGAAATATCGGAATGCATGCATTTTTTCCCTGTTTACACGGACATAGAAAATATCCGATATGTGTCACATAGGATCGAAAAATCGGTATTGGGTCACATTTAACTGACAGTGTAAACGTAGCGAAATATTCGTTTTCACAAAGTTTGCTGCTAAACTACTTTTAGATCTTTGTTTCAGTTGTTTCTGTGATGAACTAAAATATAATTACAAGAACTTCATACGTTTCAAAGGCTTTTATCGACAGTTACATGACATTTATGCAAAGAGTCAGTATTTGCAGTGTTGGCGCTTCTTTTTCAGGACCTCTGCAATTCGACTGGGCTGCTCTCAATCAACTTCTGGGCTGAAATCCTGACTGATAGCAACCCATTCTTTCATAATCACTTCTTGGAGTTTGTCAGAATTAGTGGGTTTTTGTTTGTCCACACGCCTCTTGAGAATTGACCACAAGTTCTCAATGGGATTAAGATCTGGGGAGTTTCCAGGCCATGGAGCCAAAATTTCAACGTTTTGGTCCCCAAGCCATTTTGTTATGACTTTTGCCTTATGGCACAGTGCTCCATCGTGCTGGAAAATGCATTGTTCTTTACCAAACTATTGTTGGACTGTTGGAAGAGGTTGCTGTTGGAGGGTGTTTTGATGTTTTTTTGGACAGAAGTGGCTTCTTTGCTGCCCTTCTTGACACCAGGCCATCTTCCAAAAGTCTTGTCCTCACTGTGGGTGCAGATGCACTCACCTGCCTGCTGCCATTCCTGAGCAGCTCTGCACTGGTGGCACTCCGATCCCGCAGCTGAATCCTCTTTAGGAGACGATCCWGGCGCTTGCTGGACTTTCTTGGACGCCCTGAAGCCTTCTTAACAAGAATTTAACCTCTTTCCTTGACGTTCTTGATGATCCTATAAATTGTTGATTTAGGTGCAATCTTAGTAGCCACAATATCCTTGCCTGTGAAGCCATTTTTATGCAACGCAATGATGGCTGCACGTGTTTCTTTGCAGGTCACTATATGGTCAACAATGAAAGAACAATGATTTCAAGCATCACCCTCCTTTTAACATGTCAAGTCTCCCATTCTAACCCAATCAGCCTGACATAATGATCTCCAGCCTTGTGCTCGTTAACATTCTCACCTGAGTTAACATGACGATTACTGAAATGATCTCAGCAGGTCCTTTAATGACAGCAATTAAATGCAGTGGAAAGTTTTTTCGGGATTAAGTTAATTTTCATGGCAAAGAAGGACTATGCAATTCATCTGATTACTCTTCATACATTCTGGAGTATATGCAAATTGCTATTATAAAAACCTAAGCAGCAACTTTTCCAATTTCCAATATTTATGTAATTCTCAAAACTTTTGGCCTTTCGGTATGTACAGTATATTTGGAACATTTCTCTTACATTCACTTCCTTCCTCTTATAGTTAATTTCAAACGTCCACTAGAGATCACTAGTAATCAGAACATATAGGCCTGTGTTCCATTAAAACTGTTTACATTACTTTGTTGGTTAACTTACATTAGTAACGATCTAAAATAAGTAAATGGCAGATGAATGCCAATGTATTGTGTACATTACATTTTATTTGTTGTTATTTGTCCCTATAACTCTGATGAAAAAAATTAATGATACATGCAAGGTTACACAATTTATTTATTTCTCTGTATTTATTGAGGCTATAATGCTAATACATAAGTGTAGTTGTGCTACATTTACAATCATTCATGTAATCGTAACTATAAGATCAGAATCTACAGCAGTGTTGAGTTAACTGGGATGGGAATGAGGGCTTTGACTGAACAGGTTTGTACTTGACCAAAAAGTAACACTACACAAAACAACTGATCAAAACTGGATCCATTCTTTAAGTAGTCCCTAAACCAACTCTCTAAATATCCATTGATGTTTTAATTCATATCAGAAATTCACTAGAAAACACCCTACTTCTTTGACATTCTGCTGGGAAACCTTGGTTCTTGCCATTCTTTTTGATGTGACTTTGACACATACTACCTACCTAAATATTGTTGCACACCAAGTCCACCTCTTTACTGAAAAGTATCCCTTGATGGCAGTGGACTCTTTCAGTAGAATGATGCACCCTGACACCCTGCAAACAGGGTCTTCAGGAGTGATTTAATGAACACGGTATGTGGTTGAAGATTGTTGACTTGACCTAAAATGTATTCAGATTGCAATCAGATCGAGCATCTAATCTTTTTCATGGCACTGTAGATCATTGTTAAGGCTGTCAGCTATGGGATTAGAATCCAACATTATAGCTGAAATGAGTGTAGTTCTATGAAAACAAAAAATGAATTTTATAAAATGTAAGTACATTTGTTAGTTATTATAATTGAGGTTTAATTAGTTATTAACACAGTTTAACTCATTCCTCATGGTGGTTAGAGCTCAGTTTGTGATCATAAGGTTGCAATTGTGCACCTCCCTCCGTGGGCCAGGTAACAACCATGGGAGAGCTGGTCACATACATAGTAGGTATAGTATTTTTTAGTTCATTTGCATTTTTTTTTTTTTAGAACTTTATGGAAAGCAGTACAGAAAACGAGGAAGAAGAGCATGAATGAGGAAATGTGTATAATCGTGAAGCTCCGGTTCCAGAGACGACTGGACACAGAAGTCATCAGATAGAGACAGAGACAACAGAGCATTTTTTAACCACTAACAAGTAAGAAAGAACTTTTATTATCTCTAACAATTTTTGGCTATGTATTTTTATATTTCTGATTAATAATTAAATTCTTAAAAAAACTATTTTGCACAAAACCGTGATATTTTTTGTTTAACTGATTGATTAAAGTGTTATTAGTAGCCACTTTATCCTGAATGCATTAACAATAAAACTAATTATATATATTTATTAATTGAATTCATAATAACTTAAATTAGATATTTGAGTATATTTTGATGAGCATTTATGTACATAATATTCAAAAATCAAAAATTTTTTGTTTTTGTACCTTGTTGTAGGTAACATAACACTCTACATGTATTTTTAAACCTATTCATAATCATAGTTAAAAAATAGACTACTGGGGAACATTGGTACATTGTATTGCCTAGCAAATTTACATTACAGGAAATATTACTCTGTAAGTGATGAACAGAATAATCGTTGTTACACATCACCCTTAACACATCATGAGATCAAGTGCACTTGCATCAGGTTTATTTCTAATGAACATGAGTATTTAACATCTGTCTCTACTAGAATCTGTTGTTTTCTGGTTGTTGCGCTCACATCATGTTCTTGTGTTCCTGTATTCATCTACTTCTTGTTCATCTTTCTCAAGTGTTTTTATTGTGACAATTTGTACTGTATTTGTACTTGCACCTGGCTTAGACTCATTTTCCTGTTATTTGTTAATTTATTAGAAACATTCACATACTTTGTATCTAAATTGACTATTTACTGTAGAATAGAGAATAGAGAAGATTACATGCTATAGAGAAAAACAAAATTCTGCTGAGGATTTTTCACTGAGAATTCATTAAAGCAACATAAATGTGATGCAATCAAGATTTTGCTGTTTAGTGTGAACGCGTTCCTGTTTGTGTGTAGATATGATGATCACATGATTAGATACAATATATTCAGAGGTTTGTAGAGTAGCCAAAAATTTTACTTTTGTAAGAGTAGCTGTACTTTAAAATAATATTACTATGATTTAATAATAATATTAAAAAGTACACCCTAAAAATGCAAGGTCTCCTGATCTGACCCCCTTAGACCTTTATCTTTGGGGTCATCTGAAGGCAATTGCCTATGGTGTGAATATACGAGATGTGCAGCACCTGAAACTACGGATACTGGAAGCCTGTGCTGGCATTTCTCCTGCGGTGTTGCTATCAGTGTGTGAAGAGTGGGAGAAGAGGGTTGCATTGACAATCCATCACAATGGGCAGCACATTGAACAGATTTTATAAGTGGTCAGAAACTTGAAAATAACTCATGAAAGAATAATGTTACATTAAATCCAAGCACACCATTGTTTCTTGTGAAATTTCCAATATGTTTGATGTGTCACATGACCCTCTTTCTATTGAAAAAAAACAAAAGTTGGATCCAAGATGGCCGACTTCTAAATGGCCACCATGGTCACCACCCATCTTGAAAAGTTTGCCCCGTCACATATACTAATGTGCCACAAACAGGACGTTAACATCACCAACCATTCCCATTTTATTAAGGTGTATCCATATAAATGGCCCACCCTGTACTCGTAGGTTGGCTCTAATTCTCCTCCATAATGGTGGAGTCAAATTTATTTCTTAAAAATAATATATGAAGTGACAGAACATGGTTACTCCACTCTGTCCATATATTACTGAACATAAAAGGCAAAAAACTGAGCACTATTTGTTTTACATTTAGCAGGATAAAGAATGTCGAGCATTAGATATTTAATATCAACTGAAGTAATAAACTGTTAATCTTCTTACTGATCATTTAATCAATCAGACCTTTACAGCAGAAATGTGAAGACATCTGTCACGAACTCTAGTCTGTTGTTAACACCAAAGGGCTTCAAAAAAGTCAGGCATAGGCACAGAGGGATGTTTTAACCAAAAAGTAGTCTTTCAATAACATAATAAAACAAAACATGAACAGAATAAACAAATCAAATAAATAACACTCACTCAACGTAAAGCCCACATATAAAGAAAACACACACAGGCTCTCACAAACCCCTTACACTGGCTCCTTTACTAACGGACCATACATACACACATACATACCTATGAGCAAACCACACACTCCGGCGCTTCTAATAGTGAGCCTCATACACACACGCGCTCCAATGAGCGAACCACACACTCTCGCGCTTCTAACAGCGACCCAGACTTACAGTACGCTGGCTCCTATGAGTGGAATACACACACACCTGCTCCTGTGAGCGACCCACACACACTCACGCCTGTTCACCAACCATCCAGACTCAAACAAGAAAAAACACACAAACGGAAATCAAATTAACTCAAACAAACTAACAATAATGCCCTCATTGACATTTTTAATACTCGACTCAGTTTCCCTGAACAGACAGCTATTTACAAGCTCAATCACCTGACCGAGGTGCCTTCTGGGAAACTGAGTCTACACACAAAATTACATTAAACTAAAAAAACACACATGTCCACAGTGCCCTCTAAGGGCATTCCCTTACAACATCATTAACTCAACTAACAATACTTACATCTGAAAACACACACAGACTGTACATGAAGTTAACTCTTGTTATAGAAATATTAGTAATGTTTGTTATTTGTTGTTATTTTTTTCTCTTTCTCTGTTGTTCTCCTCAGTTATGAGTTCAGTGTTGCACTTCATCCTGCTTTTCTCAGGTGAGTTTAAGCTTTTCTTAGAATTTATGAAGCTCTTCTATTTCATTATCACACTATTCAGCTCAAGAGTAATTTCTATCCCAGCAGGACTGTGGGCTCTCACTGTAGGAGGATCTCGTCAGTTTTATGTGGTGAACACTGAGCTGAACTGGACCGATGCTCAGGCGTACTGCAGAGAGAAATACACTGACCTGGCAACCATCCAAAGTGATGAAGAAATGAATACTGTAAAAGCCATGCTTAATGGGAGAGATGATTATTTCTGGATAGGGATGAGGCAGATGGAAAACAATGTAAGTATTTTAATTATCTGACTGCAAGTATTGTAACACTGAATATATTTATATTCTGTTTCCTTTTAAATAACTTCACATAATTAAATAATTTAAGTTGAATGAATTCCACAAGTTTTCAAACAATGTCAAGAACATTAGCATTGTAATAACCATTAGCTATCACACACACACGCACGCACACACACACACAGATGGATTATTAATTTATTCTTTTTTTAATTTTTAGTCCTCCTGCTCAGCCAGTTATAACAATATGTTCTGGGTCTGGTCTGATCAGTCTTGTGTCTCATACGCCCACTGGGCTGATGGAGAGCCAAACAACCCTGGGACTGATAACTGTGTACAACTGAAAGAACATAATAAATGGTATGATGCAGGCTGCCACTGGCCTAGCAAATTTGTCTGCTATAAAAGTGAGTAATGTAACAGAACATTTGTAATAGATTTACTTGACATGTTTAGTTATTTCTCTCTAACAGCTTGTAGTTGGAGCTGCTGGAACAGAGATTTAAATTGTCCATCAGATTTTATGTAGCCAAATGACTAATTTCTTAAATCTTTTCCTTTTTTATTTCCTTTTTTTCATACTTTCTATTCATTTTCAAATTATATTACATATAATTATATATTTATAGTTAAACTATATTGTGTATTTAGTTATTTATTGTAATTCTTGCTTTTGCAGCTCCACTGATCGTGATTAAAGAGGAGAAGACGTGGCGAGAAGCCCTGAAGTTCTGCAGACAGAATCATGTGGACCTGGTTTCTGTTCAGTCAGAGGAAATGCAGGACTTAGTGAGAGTAGTCACTCAAAATGTCTTCAGTAAAGTGACATCACGTGTGTGGATTGGTCTGCGTCACACCTGCGCTCTGGGCTTCTGGTACTGGGTGACAGGAGAGACCATCTGCTACCAGAACTGGGCTCCAGGTAACGGAACCGGAGTGGAAGACTGTGGTAATGTGGAGAGAACCGGAGCGATGCTGTCTGACAGTAAGAAGTGGATCAGCCTGCCAGAGACTCAAAAACTCCCCTTCATCTGTGTCACCTTCTAGTGGAGGTCAGAAATCTATAGTGTATATCTGTCTATTATTTAACTCATTAATTGATAAATTGAACTGATTCATGTTTTGTTTACAGACTACTTGAAGTGGATGCATGATGTTCAGCTGGATCTTCATAGTTCAGGACCAGACTTTTCTTTCTCATCATGATTCTACTCCAATTAATTGACATGCAAGTACAATAATCTATATAGAACTGTCTGAATCAGGTTACGTTTCTTTGGATCATCGCTCATAGTTTGACCTCCAAAATAGCTACAGTATTATTGGCTTTAGTGTTAGCTGATGATTATTACTAGAATTAATTTATACTTCTCTTTTGATCACATGGGCTATATTGTATTATCAGTAATGCTTTGATTATCTGTTTTTTTTATTTTTAATATGGACCTGTCATAGTAATAGTGACACTGTAATAGTGTGTAGCGTGACAAATCTATCTAAGTAACTATTTCTAAATATTAACCAACAGTAGTGGAGTGAGCCTTCTTCATATCTGTTTTAATTCGATGCAGTTTTACAATAGCAGCACTGACAGCTTCATAAAATTGTTTACACTCAGACAATATGCGTTTGGGCTTAAGCAATAGAAAAAAAATACAGTTTATTTTGTGGAACAATATTAGCTGCACAAGAAATTTTAAAATGTTACAGCTGTTTTTTTCTCAGTTCGAATATTTTATCATAAACACACAGGCACTCTGCAGCAAATAGATTGTAAAGCTCACCATCGCTGTTAGTTTTATTAACTACTGTTCTTTTTCTAAAATGTTTCAAATAAATACATTCACTGGATACTATGCATGTTGTTTTTATAGATTTCTTTTTACATTTCAGAATTATATATAACGCTCCAAATCCACATAGCTTTTATAATTGTTTATGCTCAGGATACCCGAATCAGATATTGCCTAGAGCATCACACTCCCTCCAATGTCTTTTCTTCTTCACACAGTGCAGTACATCCTGATAAAATAATTTCCCTAAGTTGTTACATGATGCGGTATGGAAAGTGTTTTTAATGATAAGAGCGCTGACGCAGGGCTTTAGAGGGGGTAACTGAAATAGGAGTTAGAGAGACTGCTTGTGATACGCATGGGAAGACCTTCCCGTTTGGAGATATTAGTTAGGAACTTAAATGAAACGAAAGAAAAATGAAAACACAAAATAAACAGAGCTCCGCCTTCTATGCGAGAATCGACGGGGCTCTGGAAACTGAAACAAAAACTAATATCCTCTCGGGGCGTTCGCCCTTACCGAGGATTTATAGAGAAAAGGAGAGTTTGTGCTTCGTGTACTTGTTTTGTGTAACTGAAACTGAGCATGCAAAGCTGAACTGCTGTGTGCCGCTCTCTCTTTTACTCTCTGGCTGTCTGTCTTTCTTTTATTTTCTTTCTTTATTTTTGTCTTTTTCTTTCTTTTTTTTTCTTTGGTCTTTGGCCCTGATATCTTACCGGTGTTACCTAAATGATCGCATGAAGTGTGCCGATATCAGGTCCTTTAAATAAACACTCCACCAGGTACGGCTCGTTCAGGCTGATTGTCTGACGGCGGCGTTGCCTGGCAACCGCGTGTATAAATAGTCGTGCTTTTGCCTGTTCAGAACTCTGTGTGGTATCAGCCTGCGGATCTGTTCGTTCTGAACAGTTTAAGCACAACTCTGCCTCTCGCACGACCCGCATACAACATTACATAAGAAAGTCACTCAAGTTGCTTAACTTGAATTGCTCAGGTCTTCTACACATGTTCATTCGAAACACTGACTACAAGAAGAAGATGTTTGCTGACAGCCTAATACACTCCAGACCTTAACATGCACTCCTTCATGCACTAATGTTATAAGATCATCAACATTTCTCCCTTCATCTGTGAGCATCCATAATGCTTTGGCTTATTGATGTGCAATAAAGAAATGTTTAGTCTACTACACACTGAAAAAAAGGGATAAGGGGGATTGTATATTTTACAAATGTGCAGCTTATATATGCTACATAATTGATTTATGTTCTCCTTCTAATCATGTATCAGTCTTTTAAAATTCTTTAAATTTAGGCGGATGTGTAACCAACAAGTGTTAGTCATGTTAACAACACTGAAAATAGTTATACTTTGTCGGGAAGCTCCTCCCCGTGGTCTGAAAACTGGAGGGAAAGTTACAGGAGTGGATTGTCGCATGCCCGCCATCTTTTTCACTCGCAYGCTTATTTCAACGTTCTCGCCCAGGTGAAGGTAATTAAAACATTTATWAAAAAAATCTTTCAGACTGAAAGGTAGTTATACACAAAATATATAAACAGTAACCTGSGGGTTATCACTGTAAATAATGAATTTGAATGCTATAAAACAGTCGGTGTTAATSCGGATGTTAGCTTCCCTAACGTGCAATTTAGCTAATCCCGGTATAATTTTATGGACCACTATATCTTGTGTTTTCGAAGTTTTTGAGAATTAACATAGCAAGAGCTACCATATATCTGTATAATAAGCAAAATAATGTTACCCAAGTTTAGACTACAATAAGTAGAGTAACTTATCACTAGCTAGCGCGGGGAATGTGGTCATGATTAAAAGACAAAACGTAGCACAAACATGTCAGGACATGTGTAACGCAAACTTTTACCGCACAGTTTAAAAACTTGCTGCGGTGTGATAACGTTAAATAGTAACATGACTTAAACAGGCCTTTTGAAATGGCGGGCCGTTACTGTAAGTAGCTAACCGTTRCGCTACATTTTATTATTAATGCCTTAATAACCACTTTCCAACGGCATGTCCGCGTTACTTTCGTGGACTTTCACGTTTATATTTAAATGAATGTGAATTATTTGGGAACATCGGTGCTCGGTCTTGTGCTTTTATAAGAATTCCGGTTCTGACCAGGTGTTGTGTAGAGATTGGTTCTCCCATCAAGAGACGTTTTCATAGCCCCACCCCCGTGAAAACAGCGCAGGGAGCGTGTATTCAGGGCAAGGTTCGGCCGCGATAGGTTTGGCGTGCACTACTAAGCTTCTACGGAGCGCAGTAAAGGCCAAAAATGGACCGTTTTTTAAAATGGAAGAGACGGAGATTTTCACCCGATTTGAAAATAAAACTTATCATAACATGCGCTGTATTATTATTTTCTGTCTCTTCCATTTCAGGGATTAAAAATAATAACAATAGGTGCTCCGTAGAAGCTCAATGGTACACGCTAAATCTCTCGCGGCCGAGCCTTGCCCTGGATACACTCTCCCTGCGCCGTTTTCACGGGGGTGGGGGCTATGAAAACGTCTCTTGATGGGAGAACTAACTTGGACATAACACCGGTTCTAAATTAGTATGGACCAGGAGCATTTCTTTGTCACTTTGGGAACAGTGAGTTAGATAAACCTTCAGAACAGTCGTTAATCTTGTTCATTAGTACAGCCTCGTCTGTCTGTCTCTACATTGCTCAGTGGAGTGTTCCTGAGAAATCACTACAGCAGTTTGCTCGTCTAACCTGATTTCAAAGGGAACTGCCAAAGGTAGCAGCATGGAGATAGCATAGAGAAAGAGAGAACATGCATCGGGMGACAATCGTCATTAACAAGTATGCTGATTAAGGTGTTATATGCAGTAAAGCATTAACGAGTAATCACAGCAAGAGTACTTAAACACACTTTAAACAAGCATACAATAGAGAAAATGTGTGTTTAGTTTTCAAATTGTTCTCCCAGCAACCATGTGGTTGGACTTCAACCAGTTTTTGTAGACTTTCTGAGGGTCTCGGAAAGCTCCATCCACCCACAAGAAGTTGAAGCTTGATAAATAATAGGTTCTGCCTTGATCAATATGTGTGTGTGGCAGTAGTTAATTTTAAATGTAATYTTTTATTGTATAGGTATTTGCTGTTCGTCTTGTGGACCACTGAACTCCACTTTGWTGTGAGGGGTTTGTTTACAAAAGCTCTGTAGTGGTGAGTATTCCGATGCATTTGTTGATGTACTTGACATGTTTAAATTTATCTCTACATAATAAACATGTACATGACTCATTCAAATGATAATAGAGAATAAGGAATGTTTAGGAGGATTTATTTACTCTGAGGATGTATGTTACATTGACTGACCCAGCAACCTTTGTGTTTTTTTTTT
>QMIH01004045.1:10026-20699 GCA_003987875.1 Clarias batrachus | reverse complement strand
TATTATTACTATTCATTATATACTAATATTTAATTCAACCTCCATATGCATTGTCACTATAGTGTCACATTTATCTCCATCCATTTTTATTGATGAAGGCAGAGCCAGACCGCTGCATAAAGCATTCTGTAACTAGACATTGCATCAGCAGAATTTGTTTAACTCCAGATTTTTGTGACGGGACCCAGACTTTTACTTGTTCAGTTCATGTATGAACACCAAGTTTTTCTAATTTAGACTAACCTCTGTTAATTTTGGAACCAGTATTAAGTGTATAATAAAACTGAGTTGTGCCTTTCCTCCCTAACTCTGTATAGTGATTTTTGTAGTCAATACAGCTAMCAGAGGCTAGTGACCAACAGAACATTTAGTTTATCGGCTAGCCACGTTACAAGACGATTAACAACAACACATTGTTAACATACGCAAACACACACAATTATGACTTGGATTTGGAATGGATGTTTTGTTTTTTCCATTTTTATGACCGGTTATTAAACTGCACAAATTACGCAGCAAAAAATTGAAAGGTAATTTAATGCATACGTTTATTTTTAAATAACCCGGGATACCATCGTACGGCCCAAAAAAATAGCAGAATTTCTTTTTTGTCTGTAATCCATGACATTTATATGGGACGGTGTTGACTACAGCCATGAGGTCCTCATTCCATATGGGACAAATTTTCTACTGTTGTCCCATGTTGCCTGCTCGTCATACCTGCTAGCAGGTTCTGCTGCCATTCTTAGGCTAGTTGTTTCTGTGCTGCTGTTATCTTTGGCTTTCTTAAAGTTCAGCTGACCTGCTGTTGTGAAGAAAAATGAGGAAAGTACAGGAGGCTAGTTGTTGCTGTGAGTCTAATTCATGGAAATGTTGGCTCCTCTCTCTGGCACAAATGAAGCCCTGGATAACAAATGGATGAAAAGGCTGAAAAACAGATTATGTTGGTTTAGCAACATTTTTTAAATCTGATGTAGCTAATGYCATAAAATGAATTATCCTTACTTGGAACTCAAAAAGACTTGGAGAACCAGAGTTTAAGTAAAAAATTGTGGTTGTATGGCCTCAAGAARGCAATCAATCATTGCTAGAATGTTGCTGCACTGGCTGGAGTTGAACACTGAGAGGTCCTTCATYCTGGGCCCGTAGTTACTAAGCATCTAAGAGTAGGAGATCACTCCTAAATGCCATTTTGGTCCTACTTTCAGGAGTAGAAATAAGAGCTATTTATCAAAATTCTTAAAATAGGAAATCACTCCTATCTCCAACAAAATGTAGGAGAGCTCYGAAGGTGTCCTAATTGCTTAGTAGTTTTTAGGAGAGTATTATAATTTTTTTGTGAGCRYGCGCAGTATGGAACCGATCTATTAGTGATTCCGCAGGTGACTAATACAGTAGGTTTTTTAATAACAGTGAAGATGCGGCTTTGAACACAGCCGACATATGCATGTAAATTTTATATTTTACTACGACCTCCACAAGCTAAATGCTCTCATCAATAGTTGTGATTGGAGCAGTCTGATTTGGATAACGTCATGCAGCCGAGTCAGACMTCTGTAAGTTTTGTCTATGTGCATAAAGCTTTCACACAACTGCTGCTGATTCAATTATTTTGCTTTTCCACTGATTAACTACAAAAATCTGTCAAAATACCCACTATAATGCATAGCCTACTTTACAGTGCAAAAAATGTGATGTCACATGCTTTCCTCAACGCAGTCCTACTCCTTGCTGAAAAGAAAAGAAAAAAAAAAAAAGAGTAGGAAGCTTCCTAAAGAACCTTTATGTCCTATATACAGAGCTAGGAATATTTTCAGTCCTAAATKAATTTTGAGCCCAATTCCTAGSAGTGATTGAGAGACGCTTAGTTAATATGGCCCTGGTCAGTGAACAGAGTAATAATTATCACAGACACAGTAACACTGAATTGTTCTATTTTTGGCACTGCCTTTAATCCCAGTTGATATGTATTTACATGACTCCCTGGAATATTTCACCATTTAGGACTGGAAGATGGATGTTTTGCATCATTGTTTTGCAAAATGAACACAAAACAAGACCGTTTGGGGTGGACAACATAGTGGAATCCTTGTTTCCAACGCCAGTGAAAGTGTTTTGGTGCTGAAAAGAGCTGAATGCTAAATTTCTAATGCAAGGGGAAAATGTTTGTCACYGCACTATCTCTGACAGTGCTATGGTTAAATTGGGCACCGAGTTTAGACTGTGAAGTAATGAACTAAAGCATGATCAATACTGCCTCACAGGGAGAAGCCATTATGTGGGCTCCACCATTAACTCTGCTAAGAAAATGTAAAGCAGTTTCATGTTTTGTTGAAGCTTTGGCTTTTTCCTATAAAAAAGTTTGGCAGCTGGCTTCTTCTTTAGCCTAAATTGTATACATGTTCTATGACAGTGAGTTTTAATTATAAATTACTTATTACATCATTATGTGGTTGCATGCTAATATCTAATTTCCTAGTGAAAAAGAGACAGTATGCATTTGTGAGAATAAACTTTATTAGATCATGTTAGTAAAAGTGAAAATATTCCAACTTTCCAACTAGAGAACAATGATCTTGTACGGAGTACAAACATGTTTCTATTATACACTGTCAATCATCTGAACCAGTCTGGCAAAGTGTTCATGGTCAGCTGTAGGGTCTTCAGCAAACAAACACACTTTTCTAAGGAAGGAATGTAAAAAGAGACATGTAAGAATTCTTAATTAAATTYTTATCTGAATATCTTTTCAGAATTTGTTTCTTACTTGAAGATCCTCAGAGCTATGKTACTCTTCTCAAACTCACGGGCTTTGCAATGCCCTGATTGAATCACCTCTTCAGGGATATTGGCAAGACGGGCAGCATTAAATCCATAGCTTTTTGGACAAGCACCACTGATGAACTTGTAGAGGAAAGTGATCGTCTCCTGGCTAGGGTCCTCATCACACTCATTCTCCACCATGCAGGCCTGAGTGTAAGCATGATAGAAAGCTCATCTTAAAAATCTGACGTGAATTAACATTTCACTCATGACCATTTAAAATGTATTTAACTAGACACAGCAACTTGAATTTTCTCTTTCTTGATAAAGGTGCTTGTGTACAGCTGGATTTTATTCAACAAGACAATGGATTGGAAAAGTCCAATCCATCGCAGGGCACAGACACACACACACACTCACTCATTCACACACAACGGGCAATTTGGAAGCGCCAATTAGCCTAACCTACATGTCTTTGAACTGTGGGAGGAAACCGGAGTACCCGGAGGAAACCCACCAAGCACGGGGAGAACATGCAAACTCCATGCACACAGAGACGGGAATCGAGTCTGGCCGGGGGATCGAACCCGGACCCTGGCGGTGCAAGCAAGGCCACAGTGCTAACCACTACACCACCGTGCCGCCAGTCTAAATACAATGGATTTTTATTTTAAAAATTCAAAAGAAAACTCTTTGAAGCCATGTATTGCATTTGAGAAAATGCTTGTCTAAATTTTGTTTTAATTATGTTGTATAACGAATGTGTACAAAGTAGGTCTGGGCAATAATTCCAAATTGGCATCGCAACAAAATCTGTCAATAATTATGATGTGCTTTGGACATTTTTACTCAATATGAATACATCAAACAGGCCATCACACAGCAAACGAACAGCAGCAGTAATTGTTAAAAAAAAAAAAGAGAGAGAAAAAAAATTTGCGGTTTGGTTCAAAGTACACACCTATGGGTACCACTTTTGTCACATTACAACCACAAATGTAAATGTATTTTATTGGAAGTTTATGTGATAGACAAACAAAAGTGGCACATTATTGTGAAGGGGAAGAAAAAATATAAATGGTTTACATTTTCTTACCAATAAAAATCTGAAATAAAATATAAAGAATATCTGTGAATATAATAGAAGTTGGAATTGTCACAACCTTATGGGCCTTGTGTTTTTCCACTTAGTAGATTAATAGTCATCATGTGATCCGTATTATTCTTAGCCAAAAATAAATTAGACTTACCATATGACCAAGTTTAACAGCACAGTCCTGAGCAAAGTCTTCTACCAGGGAGTGGTAATGAGTGGAGAACAGAGTTCGGCAGCAGATCCTCTCAGACAGTTCCTTTACCACTGCGCTTGCTATTGCTGTGCCATCATATGTGGCTGTTCCTCTGCCTGTAGCCAATCATATTAAATGTGGTACAGAGGGTGTGTTGGGTACAATTCAGGCTTTGACGTAGAAAAATAAAAAAGGATATGCCAAAACAATATAAAAGATGTGTTACCCAGTTCATCAAGAAGAACAAGTGAATGTGTGGTCCCATGCAAGAGGATACTGGCTGTTTCACTAAGCTCTACGAAGAAAGTACTCTCCCCTAATGACACAGAACAGGTACATTTGAACATTGTCTATTGGCTATTTACATAACTTTCACTTCAAACGTTAAACAGGCATTTTCAGGAGCACAGTAAACAATAATGCAAGGCAACTCACCAGACATAATACGATCTGAAGCCCCAAGACGAGTGAACACTCGATCTACAGGGGTTAGGCGGAGACTTTCGGCAGGCACATAGCAACCCAACTGTGCTAAGATCACAACCAGGCCACACTACAAAAATACACAGGGCTCCATTTCTTCTTCTTATCAAAAAATTATAAACTACAACAAAATGAAGCTACACAACCACTGTTTCCCGAGAAATATAAAGGTTTATCTCTTTAAGCATTAAATATTGGACAAAAAATAAATACAGCACAAATCCTACTCATCTATCACACATTTAGATAATTCATTTTGTTTTCCCATTTTGTCTTTTTTTCCTAAAAGAATCTTAAATACTTTTTACATTTACATAAACCAATATTGAACCCATATACGATTGAACTAACCTGCCTCATTAGGGTGGACTTGCCACCCATATTTGGTCCTGTGACAAGTAAACATGGTGCTAGTATCTTCTTCTCATCTTCACTGTTGCTTTCATCATTTGCATGACAACCAATAAAGATGTCATTGGGGATGAAGTCATCACCAAAATAAGTTTTGGTGACACAGGGGTGCCGGGATCCTCGGAGTTCAAGGAAAGGAGGAAAATGTCCTGGTGGAACAATCTCTGGTTTTACCATCATCCCATTCCCACTCTGGCTGTATCGGGACAAACTCAACAGTACATCTGCAACAGTACAGACATTGTAAATCACTATTGTATTTATTAGATTTGTGTATGTTATGGATGAACCATCAAATTAAATCCAAAATCTTAATTAATTAAATAAGAAGTCATAAAAGAAGTAAAAAAAGAGGAAGTATAATAAAATGAAATAAAAAAAAGAAACCTTTTTATCAACAAAAAGCTCATTCAAGCCTTTAATGCATCAGTTAGTTTTGACTGTTGGTTCTGATGATTTGATGTAATTTGATATAATAATAATAGTAATAATAATACTTCATGGCAATATACACTTGCCAGGCGCTTTATGATTTATGATAATGCTTGGTTATGGTTAGCAAAAAATCCAATAGGCTATGGAAGTCCGACAATTATGGCTGCCCAATTCAATTAAAAAGAAAGTACAAAATATATTTTTAAAAAAGCACAGATTATTTTGAAAGATATTGTAATTTTAATCTGCAATATTTATCTATTAAATGTACTACTTAATTGTATTTATCTAGGCTAACAAAAAAAGCCTCTAAACAAAATCATCTCAAAATAAAAAAAATAAATAAATAACAAAACTTAAAATACTAACAAAGGCTACATACATTCCTGATTGCAAAATGCTGCAGTTAATTAATGGTAACAATTAGATAATTACACTGGACCATACTGTGATTTTGATTTTTATGAGATTAAGCATGCAGCTCTACAAGCAATGATTAAATAGTGCCAACAGGCCCAACGTTTGCCAAGAAATTATTACACCTTCTCTATCAGCCTGAACAGTTGATGCAGCACAATTTGGGTCAACTGATTCATGTTTTTGATACCAAATGACAATGCTACCTACCATTAGTGTGCCTCGGTAGAAACCAGGCTATTTTTTTCCATTCCTCAACTGCCTCGTTTTGGTGAGACTGCACCTGAGCTTTCTGTTCACTGACATAAAATTGTTCACTTACTGTGAAAAAAGCTGCTAGTCCATATCTGAATGATTTTATGCACTGCTCCTCTGCCAAATAACTGGATATTATTAGGTGAACAAAAATGTGTTAAATTGCCCAGAATATACAGTACAGACCAAAAGTTTGGACACCTTCTCATTCAAAGAGTTTTCTTTATTGTGTTTTTTAGCCCAAACGCGTCTCTTCTGCTTGTTGCCTGTCCTTAGCAGTGGTTTCCTAGCAGATATTCTAGCATGAAGGCCTGATTCACACAGTCTCCTCTTAACAGTTGTTCTAGAGATGTGTCTGCTGCTAGAACTCTGTGTGGCATTGACCTGCTCTCTGATCTGAGCTGCTGTTAACCGCCGATTTCTGAGGCTGGTGACTCGGATGAACTTATCCTCCGCAGCAGAGGTGACTCTTGGTCTTCCTTTCCTGGGGCGGTCCGCATGTGAGCCAGTTTCTTTGTAGCGCTTGATGGTTTTTGTGACTGCACTTGGAGACACTCCAAAGTTTTCTTAATTTTTCAGACTGACTGACCTTGATTTCTTAAAGTAATGATGGTCACTCATTTTTCTTTACTTAGTTGCTTTTTTCTTGCCATAATACAAATTCAAACTCTTTGAATGAGAAGGTGTGTCCAAACTTTTGGTCTGGACTATTTATTTAGTCGTTGCAAAACGCTGTTAGGTGTACCCTTAGTTTTGTCATCCATAGTGTCACAAGCAAAGTATTCCCACACCATCACACCTTCTCTTCCATGTTTCAAAATTGGAAACCAGACATACAGGAACTGTTTACCCTCTTCACCTCTTATAAAGACATAGCGATTATAACAAAAAGTCACAAATGTGACCTCATCAGACTAAGGTTTTCCACTGATATAATTTCCATTCCTTGTGTTTCTTGGCCCAACCAAGTCTCTTCTACTTGTTGATCTTCCTAATTAATGGATTCTTTGCTACAATTTGACCATGGAGGCTGAACTCTTGCAGTCTTCTTTAAAAAAGTGACTGTATGTCTGAACTCTGAGAAGCATTTCATATGAACTGAATTACACGTGACCATCGTGTGAATATGTTGAGGGAATAACATGAGTGGTTATGAAAGCTAAATATAGGTACGTTGGGTTATCTTAAATCTAAAAAATATTCTGGTCTGTTTAGCACTTTTTCTGTTAATTCCGCAAGTGTTCCTATATATATATATATATATGTGTGTGTACATGTGTATATACAGTGGAACCTTGGATTACGGACATAATTTGTTCCGGAAGCTGGCTCATATATCAAAACACTCATAAACCAAATCGTATTTATCCATAAGAAATAATGGAAGCTCACATTTTTCGTTCCACAATAAATAAAGCCTAAAAAAATAAAWAAATAAAAAAAATTTATACAAAATATAAAGTAAAAAAAAAAGCATATTAACCTGCACTTTACTTTTGAAAAGAATTGCGACAGAGTAGTGTTTCTGTCTAGAGCAGAGAGTGTGTGGGAGCAGAGAGTGTGTGGGAGGAGGAGGGGTGTGTGTGCATGAAGGCGAGAAAAAGGAGGGGTGTGTGTAAAGGGGCACGGTGTCCAATGAAGCGCACCTGCAAAGTGCAGATTGATACAGATCGAGAAAATGGATCTTTAACGTCTCTAATGAGATTTGCTTTTGCTTTACACTGGAACATTTTACTGAATTACAAGTTGTAATTATGAAATTAACAAAATGTGGTAAATGTTTTAAAACAAAATATTTTTCTCCTTACCGAGAACTGAGATGCACTCCACAGCAGTTTGCCAATCTCTGTAGTTCTTATCAAAGTTGTAAAACAGCCGTCTCATACAATCTTTCAGCGCACCATCCCTTTTGTCCTCCCAGCTCTGCAACTCTGAGAACATTTGTTCAATCTCTTTGGTTGTGTATCTCTTCCAGCCCTTCTTTGTGGACCTCACCTCAAATTCTTCTGGTATGCTCCTCTCAGAAACACTGTCTGGAACTTCCATTTGATAGCGATTTCGTCCTGTGCCCCAGTAAGACAGATTCTTGCAGCCAAGTCTCTTCTTCTGTCGAACCAAATAGTCCTGCAAATTTCCCTCACATTCTTTGATGCCACGCAAAGCCTGATCATACTCTGGGTCAAAGCCAGACTTAGGTGTAATCACACCAGTTTTACGTGCTTTTTCATGGTCAAACGCCGTGTCCCAACGGATGAGCTCTGGTCTAAGATCGGGAAAATGGCCTTCATTGCTTTTTGTTTTTAAGATAACTACTTGTCGCAGCAATTTGGATTTGAACCCCACTGAGACTGACTCCATCATTGTCACTATTTCCTGCATGGCTCTGAACCCTTCCAGTGCTGAAAGGAAATCAGCAATCTTGCGTTTGCTATAGACAATCTCCTCATAAAAGACTGCTCTGCTGTCAGGGTGGTCCTGTCCTTTCAGGGGAGTACCCATACTATGGATCTTACTGAGTAACCGTTCAAGATCTGGAAGTTTTTTCAGGAGTTCTGTAACCTCAGAAGCTTGAGCTGGAGTACCCATTAGGTCTTCAAGGGCATCCAAACGATCATTAATAGAGGCTGGGTTACAGAGGGGACCACAAAGCCATTGCTTTAGCAGCCTTTTGCCAAAAGGAGTACAGCATGTGTCCAACTGTTCAAGCAGAGTGCCTTYTGTGCCTCCAGTAGAACTATTCTGGAGAATCTCAAGGTTGGCTAGTGTCACTCCATCCAGCACCATGCGTTGACAAGTTTGAACAAAGAAACTTGATGAATTCTCTGACTGTGGTTTCTCCACATCAACTGGAACATATTGCTGAAATTTAGCCAAGGAAAGAAGCTCTTGATCGATCAGACACTTTTTAAGATAGAATATGCATCCCCCAAGTGCTGAGAGGGCCAGCTCATTTCCTTCTTTAGGAGTAAGACCTAGTGAGTCGCTTTCAGAAGTCATTGCTTTTAGAGCACTAGGGAGAAATGAACATGAATCACTGCTATTTACATTCATTTCTTTAAAGTAATCTTCATCTGCCAACGTTTTCAGAGTTTTCTGGGCATCCCAGAATTGTGAGCCAGGACTGAGACCCTCAAGCATTGCTGAGGACAAAGCAGCTTTGAAGATCTTTCGTGTCTCAACTGACAAATTACTCTTTTCAAATAGCACTTGGGCTGGCACATAATGTGCCAGTAACGTACGAAGACGAGAACAGTGACGGTCATCCTGGAACTGGCCTACATAAAAGGAACCCACTGAGGTATCAACAAAGCAAACTCCATATATGTGGCACTGGCCCGCGTTTTCTTCCAGATTTCTTTCTTTCACACTCAGCAGGTACTTGCTCTCAGCCTCAGATGGAGCACCATCAAGTACACTATATGTCTGGGTGCCCCGAGTAATTACTCTGCAAACTTCTCGCCGAACTACACGGTCATATTTAGTGGGACGGGCCATAGCCTTGCATCGTGTTTCCATCATTTCAGGGGTCTCCGTCTGTTCTACACGTGCCACCTTGTAACCTTTTTGTACAAGCACATCAGAGAAACGTCCAAATCCTATCTCAGGGAAACCAGAATGTGCCCAGGTACCTTTCATAAAGGTAAGTCCCAACTCATTGACACCAATCACAGCATCCATGTGGTAGAGCTCATAAAACTTGCCTACTTTATAGAAAATAACAGTATCGAACATCTCAGACTTGAGCTGCCACCATCGACGCATACCAGGTGTAACCTTATTGAGGAAATCATCAGGCACATATAAAGTGGTTGGGTCATAGTCCTCATCTGACTGACGCCTCCTCCGAGCATCTTTTCTTTTGCCATCCTGCAACCAATCCAATTTTTCATGGTCCCATACACCAATCGCATCAAAGTTTCCTGCAGCACTGCTCTGACTCTCAAAGCTTTCTGGAGCAGAAAAAGCAGACAGACGTGACTTTGTGTTAACTGCAAGACTCCTCTTATTGATCTCTGAGGCGATAGGTGTACTCTTTGCTTTAGCAATTTTCTCTGATGCACGTTTCCGTTTTATAGGTTTCACAGGACTGTCTGGTTCAGGTTCAGATACACTCTCTTCCGCTATACTCTCCTCCTCAACACTGACAACAGCATCTTCATCCTCACTGCTGGTTTCTGCCTGATCTGGCTTGAACTCCTCACCAGAGTCCTCACTGTCAGAGGCCACCACAATTCGCCGACGTTTGGGTTTGTGAGCATGTTCTGCTGCAGCACGTGACAAACGCCTGCTAGGCTTCACCTTCTGAACCTCTTCTTCTGACATTTCTTCATCTGAGGCTGTTGATTTTTCAAYCTACAGAAAAAGAGATTTCACAAAACTCAAATTTAAACCGTCTTTCTTGTGAAGTTCTGAAAAGAAAATCAGCAGGCCTTGGTGGCCATAAAGGAAAAAAAATAGGCTGTAAACCAAAAATATACTGTAAACCAAATCAAACCAAAACTTTTGTTTTACTCATCCTAGGTCAGAACATACACTAAACAGGTGTATTACTTTAACTCTTCAAAAGAATAAACAAATGATTACATATTAAGTACAGACTGTGCTTAAAGTTTTCCACAC
>QMIH01004041.1:0-24131 GCA_003987875.1 Clarias batrachus | reverse complement strand
AACCGGGCAACAAAGAGATGTTCCCATAGCGTTTTCACGCAGCATTGAGTGTAGCTTTTGAAAGGGAACATGGTCTGCAGCATTGTGGTCTGAATGGGGTTAACCAATTGATTTCTGGAAATGGCACACTGAAGTGGACGAGATCTGAAACAACAAGGGAAGATACATCCCATCCCTCCACCAGCAGAGACAGAAACAAAGTGCAAAATACAAATAAATCAAATATCAGTAATCCAAGTATAAAAGTCTGGACTTAACACCCCCCTCTCTTAAGAATGCCCCTCCACAATTATAATCAAGGCGCCAACGCATACACAGAGGTATGGCTTTAGGATATCTAGTAGTAGTGCCAACAGGGTTAGGAGAATCCAGAATTAGTCGAGGAAAGAGACCAAGGACTAACAAATGTCTGTCGAAAGGATCTCCAATGACAGGGCTAGGTTGAAGTGGAGCAGGGGGAATAAACTGGTTAGGCTTCCCTGAATTTGACAAGGATGACAGGGTCGACAGCACCTACAGTAGCAACATCTACTGTAGGTGATAGCGCGTCACTTTCATTCATCTCAGGAGCATCAGTTCCAACAGGCAAGTGAGAAACCTTACCTCCAACTAAATGATTACCGATAATAAGAGAAACCTTTTAAAACTGTCAACCAAGGATGAACTGCGACTAACAAAGCCAGACACTATATCACAGCAAATATAAATCGTATGTAACAGAGTTTTCACCACATCAATTTCAATACCCTGAACTAAAACATCGGCACCACAACTGGACTGGTCAGATAAAAGTAAGACACCTTCCCAAATAAATGACTAAGTGGCTGCGGTGTCTCTCAAAATACACAGTGACTTAGGCTCAGAATCTGTGTCAGAAAGAGAAACCACTCCATTCAAAATAAAACAGTCAAAATCAGCACCCACTGATGAAAGCAAAACTGAACTTTCAGCAGTGATACATGTACTAAAGCCACACTCTCTGTTCTGTGTTTTCCGCCAGTTCTTAAGTGTTAATGCAGGACAGGTAGCTATGAAATATCAAGATTCATGGCAATGAAAACATTCACGAGACTCACTACCATTCTTAGACGCGCGCGCAGAAGGGTTAGGGCTATGATTAGTAATATCGCAGCGCTCATGAGCCAAAACGGCAGAATCAGCAAGCAGCGAGACTTTCTGTTCATTTAAATAAACAACTATTTTGTCTGAAATTTTGTCTTTAAACTCTTCTAACAATATCAGTTCTTTTAATTTATCAAAAGTGATGACTTTAATGGTTGCACACCACTTATCAAACAAAGCGCAGGTCTGGCTGGTGGATTTGGCATGTTTTTTATACTTCTGTTGTAACAGAAATGGGAAAAAAAAGGAGAGTGAAAAGAATTTCAAATAAAAGGTGATGAGACCAATAGTGCATCCGCTTATTGAATTGTCAAATCCCCAGAAGGTGGCTGTGAACTTGACAAGGCCTAAATAACAAACAAAATTCCCTCTACTTTGTCCAGAAGTGGAAGACCTAGCCTGCACCAAAAGAAAAGACACAGAAATATAACACACAACCCTTACTAAGGAGAAAAGAAAGTCGTCGACTCCCTACTAGCCCACTAAATACAGAATTATGAACAAATATATACAAAACATTTACATACCAAATAACCAAAACCAAAGAAGGGCGTATACGGGATCCTTGGGAGTGCGCCAGCCTCCGCCATCATTTGAACTGGTAAAGGGTCTATTTTATTGTTGTACACTCAAAAAATCCACAAAACAAAATGCCACAAAAATGCCTTTTTAAATTAAAGAAAATAAACAGGGTTTAAGGTTGTTAACCTTTAGGAGTCTGCAGGTGTTTTGTGACCCTGAAGAAGTTCTGACATGTCCTGATATTTGTGTATTTTTCAGTTCACTTATAAACATATGAGTCAGGTCTAACCCTGAACAGACGATGATGTTCGCATGTGCTGCTCTTCCTCTTTCTTCTCTTTGTCTGCATCTGGGTGGCTCATGTGCAAATACTAAGTAAGTGAGTAAGTGCACATATGACACTGTACATTAGTTTACTTTATTGTGTTATCAGCTTGCTTATAGTTTTTTTGTTTGTTTGTTTGTTTGTTTAGTTTTTTTAATAGTTGTGACACTGAAAAGGCAAACAAGCAGACAACATCCAGACATTGTCATGGACAATGCAGACTGATGACAGACTCTGCGATACCTGCTAGCACAGGAACCTGGACCACAACTGCTGTCTGCTGACTCACATTCTCACATTCAAACTCTGTGCCCCAACACCAATGCTCAGGCTGCCAAGGCAACTGCAAAGGTATGCAAATATAAATGGACAGACGGCAACATCACTGAGATGTGCAGCTATATTGGAATTGTATTTTACATGGCCATGGTGAAGGTGTTCTTCATCACAGACTACTGGAGACAGAACAGTATTTTGACAGTACCTTTTCTTACCTGCTTCCGCTATGTCAAGGGACAGATATTGGACGATTCCTTGGAATGTGCATATGAGCCACCCAGATGTAGTGTCCTATTGACATTATCCGTCATGCTTGCAATGTTATGTATCATCCTAGACAAAATGTATCTGTAGACGAGAGAATGATGGCATTCAAAGCACACACGGGAATGACACAGTACATGAAATCCAAGCCAACTTCAACAAACAAGTTGTTTGTCTTGACTGATCCTTCAAATGGGAACACTATGGCCTTTTCTGTGTACACAGGAAAGAACAAGATCATCATATGATGCTGTGACGTCTCTTTTGGACTGTAAAGTATTAACATTAACAAAAACGTGTACATGGTTAATTTCTACACAAGACCAAAACTCATAAAAGACTTGCTTACCATGAAGTTTGGTGCATGTGGGTCTTACAGAGTTTATGGAACAACTTCAGAAACAGAGCTTAATGGTGTCTCAGGAAGTAGAACCAAAAGGGACAAGTAGTGACTATGTAACAGTTCCAGTTGACCTCAGATGCCAGACATTTGGCCACTGCTGGTCACAGGATATGTGTGCATTGCAAAGCAGTGCATGGCAAGCGGGAAAAAACACCTTGTCTAGTGTCTGTAGTTGAACAGGAATTGTTTACACAGTGGCACAGGAATGTGTGACTGTACGACCCATACACCCATTTTACCTTGTACTGTTTCTGTTGTGCACCATTTTGCCTTAAATGTCTATTTTTTCAGATTTTATTGTGCACTATTTCTGTTGCAGTTTTACCCATGTATATATATTTTTAGACAGTTTTTATATATCTATATCTATATATCCTACACTGTTTTTATTTTACCCTGAATGTCTGTTTTATAGTTTTATTTATATTGAACTGTTCCTGACATCTTAAGTGAATCTTGAGATATTCTAAACAAACTACAAACAAAGAAATTTCTTTTTGCCCTCAAATTATTTTCTTGCAGCACTTTCCTCTGTCACATACCTGACTGAAAGGGGTAATGCAGGTCATTATGCGAGTCTTTGTGTGTATTACAGCATTATCCATGATCATTCACACCTCCTCGCATATGGCTTTTCTAAACAAAAATAATTATAGAGAATTTTAATGAATGCATAGTTTTTCTGTGAATGAGTGAGCAGGATGATTAGCACATGATTTTGAAGCAAAAACTCCATGCTACAAGATCACAAAAGTCTTGTACACAAATATTATGAATGTGTTTTGTGGTCTTATTTCAGTGTTTGATTTATTTTTTTTTTGTTTTCAAAAATCATGCATAACTGTTATTTTCTCCAAAATACAAACGTATACGTACACGCTGCTCACATATTACTGTAGCCCGGTTTGTGCTGAATACAGTATAATTAGAAATTAGTCATTTATATCTTTATAGTAAATAAAAATGCACAAAAGTCAGAACATGTCAGAACTTCTTCAGGGCCCCAAAAGACCTGCAGACACCTAAGTGCTAGGTGTGTTAAACTTACAAAATTGAGTACACCTGGTGATTTGTCTCATCTACTCATTTTGTTTAGGTAATGCAATAAAACTCATTTTTAAGTAATGTTTACTCAAACTGTTTGCATAGAAACAACTTTTGGGTTAACAGTGTGGAGGATGCTCGCGCACAAGAAGTGAGCGTACAACCAAGCCCAACCGGATAAACTGGATTTTTTTTTCAGGATCGTGAGGAAAAGAATAAATGCTGCCCTCATCCACTGTGAGATCTCAGTCATTCAGAGACATTCTTACCYGATGATACCCGTGATGGACAGCTCTACCTTGTAGGACCGAAAGACATTTGCAAGGTACTTACATAAATGTTATGCTGAAATGGAGCATGAACTTTATACTGCATAATATTTTATATTATTATTTATAATGTAATGCATTTTGCGCATATTACTAAGCGCTTCAGCAAAGAAAATAATATTAAGAGTTAAAGAAAATATAGGATGGCTTGTCATGTCTCTCCTAGAAGAATCGGACGCAGAAGCAGATTCCATTCTGAGAAAAGTTTTATTCTTTCTTATTAACTCAAGTTCACTGTTTCACTGGTTTTACCAGTTTCTTTAATACCTCCCCMGACTGGGTCTGCAGGTGGGCAAATAAAAAAGAACTAAAGAACATATAACAAAAGGGTTCATAAACCATAAAGTCCGTGTGACTGGCGACGACCCGATCACCCTAAACACGCCACACCTGCAGACGCTGCTCAGTCCTGGGGGAACAAGAGAGGAGATACAGTCCATTAGCAAACATACCGACACAGAGACAAAACACAACATGCACAACAGTGAACAGGTGAAACTCTACGGGTTCGCCTGGAATATATGGTCAGACACACAAGGAAATCATAGGTGCTCATTATTTAGTGCTTAAGTGCAAGCAGTACACACATAGACACACTAGGTGGGGACAAAGCATCAACTCAGTAATCCGGGGAACTAGATCTTATTGCCCTGAGCCGCAGAGGTACAGGTGTTACAGTAACCAGGGCCGGCTCCCCGAAGGGGGTGTGAATGCTCTCGCCGCGTTACCGGAGGGAGTCAGAGCCCACCGACCTGATGGGGTTGCCGGTGGGGAGGGGGGGGGACAGGACATCGCGGTGCTGGGCGGTCTGGCCGAGCTTGATGGAACTCAGTGATTAGATCTCGATGCCTCCGGGCCGTACCCTTCCCAATGCACTAGATATTGAAGGGAACCCTCTCTCCTCCGGGAGTCTAGCAGTTTTTTGACTCTGAACGCGGGAGCGCCGTCAATCTCCACTGCTCCTGGGATTGCTGGTTCCGCCATGCCCTTGTCCAGCGGCCCCCAGATCACTGGTCTGAGAAGAGAAATATGGAAAACAGGGTGAATGCGTAAATGAGGTGGAAGCTGTAATTTATAGGATACGGGGTTTATTTAAGACAGAATGGGAAAGGGACCTATATATTTGGGAGTGAGCTTACGGCACGGAAGGTKAAGGTGAAGATCCCTTGTCGAGTGCCATACTCTATCGCCTACCTGGAGCGGAGGACTTTCCCTTCGTCGTCTATCGGCATTCCTTTTAAAGCGATGAACTGCTTGGGAGATTCTTGTGTGTGCATCCTCCCATACTTTCTCCGYTTTTTTAAACCACTCATCCACCATGGGTACTTCGGTGGGTGTGGCGTCCAGGGACATAGTGGAGGTTGATGCCCGAGTACACATTGAAATGGCGTTAGGCCGGTTGCGGAGTGACGTAGCGAGTTCTGTGCATATTCCGCCTAGATTAAGCATTCTGCCCATTAGTGCTGACGGCTGCTACAATATGCTCGAAGATATTTCACAAGTTCTTGGACAGTCCACTCTGCCTGCGCATTGGACTCGGGATGACAGCCCGACATTAGGCTAACAGTGGTTCCCAATTTCTGAAAGAAAGGTTTCCAGACTCGTGCGATAAATTGGAGACCATGATCTTACACAATATCTTCGGGTATGCTGTAGTAACGAAACCCAGTTGAAGAGAGGGTTTCTGCCACCTGGAAGGCTGACGGGAGAGAGCTGAAGGGGATGAATCTACATCCCTTAGAAAAAYGATCAATCACAATCAGAATAATTGTGTATCCCTTTGAAACGGGCAGATCCGTGACAAAGTCCACTGAAATATGGGACCATGGTCTGTTTGGTGTTGCTAAGGGCATTAATTTACCAACAGGCAGGTGTCTAGGGGTTTTAATTGCCACACATACCGCACAAGATAAAACAACTGTTCTTACCGACTTCCGCATGTTCGGCCACCAGTACTTTGGTTCCAACAGCCTATGAGTACGAATTACGCCGAGGTGTCCGACTGGCACACTGGTGTGTGCTTGTATCGTTACTCGCTCTCGCAGCGATGCCGGCACGTAGGTTCTTCCCGGAGTGCATTGTCGCAGTGCGGGATGAGACCATACTACTTGTGCGATCTCCGAGTCGAGGTCCCACTTGATCAGTGCCACCACGAGAGACGAGGGTAAGATGGGCCCGGGTTCCAAAGCGCCTTCGGGCGCGGGATAATATCTAGACAAAGCATCTGCTTTTTTATTTTTAGACCCGGGACGATAGGTTATTGTGAAGCAGAAGCGCGTGAAGAACAGCGCCAATCGGGCTCTGCGAGGGTTTAATCTTTTAGCTTATTGGATGTACTCTCGATTGTGATGATTGGTTAGTACTATAAATGGATGTTCAGCTCCGCTCCGATGTTCAGTGCCGCCACTCATCTAATGCCGCTTTTACTGCTAGCAGCTCGAGATTGCCGATATCATAGTTGCGCTCGGCAGGTGTTAGTTTACGCGAGAAGAAAGCGCAGGGGTGGAGTTTTTCTGGGTTGCCTTGACGTTGTGACATCCGATCCCTACTTCTGAGGCATCGACCTCAACCAAAAAATCTTGCAATGCCTTGCGTGCCTCCGGTGGAAACTCACGCAGGCGTTTTGGTTTCCCTTTCAGGAGGGTTGTGAGCGGCGCTGCCAACATATTAAAGCCTCGAATAAATCGCCTATAAAAGTTTGCAAAGCCCAGAAAACTTTTTAGCGCCTTCGCTGACTTGGGTTCCGGCCATTGTTGCACCGCTGCGACCTTGGTCGTTTCCATTTCGACCCCCTGTGGCCCTACGCGATAGCCGAGAAATGCAACCTCCTCCTTGTGGAACTCTCATTTCTCCGCTTTCGCATAGAGCCTGTGTTTGCGTAATCGATGAAGGACGGCGGTCACATGTTGGACATGCTCAGGGTATGACCGGGAGTATACCAAGATGTCAKCCAAGTACACTATAACATACTGGTTTAACATATCTCTGAACATTTCGTTCATGAACCCCTGAAACACCGCAGGTGCGTTTACCAATCCATATGCCATCACATTATATTGGTAATGGCCTGATGTCATGCTAAGCGCAGTCTTCCATTCATCGCCTCTTCGCACACGAACGAGAATATATGTGCTGTGGAGGTCGAGTTTGGTAAATATGGAGGCGCATACAGCGGGTGCTTGTACTTTATTGTTACTGCATTGAGTCCTCTATAATCAATGCAGGGGCATGAGCCCCCCCCTTTCTTATCGAAAAAAAACCTACCGAGGTGGGTGATGTGGACCTGCTGATGAGACCCTGCTGGAGAGCTCCACTCACGTATTCCTCTATAGCCTGTGTTTCTTCCACGATTAATGGATAAACATGCGAGCTCGGCGGTGTTTTCCCTGGCAAAATGTCGATCGCGCAGTCCACGGCCGATGAGGGGGAAGTCGTGCTGCTGCCTTAATACTAAACACGTCTTGAAACCGTTCATACTCTGATGGCACATTTATTGATACTTGGGCACGCGGGCTTTCAATTGAGGTGGTTTGGACCGTCAATGTCGGTGGTATGCATGTTTTAGCACATCTAGGGGCCCAGGATATGATGTGAGAATTGACCCAATCGAAATTAGGATTATGAGAGCTAAGCCATGGTAAACCCAGCACGATGGAATGATCAGAACGAGGGGGCATGAAGAATTTCAATTCCTCCGAGTGACCGGGAAAAGTTAATCGAAGTGACGAAGAGATTTGTTTAACAGGCGAATGTCTAAGATTGTGACCATCTAGACCTTTAATTGCAATAGGGTATGGTAGCTTCGACATTAGAGCTTGCAGCGAGGAAAGAAGGGAAGAAGATATGAAGTTTCCAGCCCCCCCCCGCAGTACAGGCACAGTCCCGAAGAATTTCTTCTTTACCTCTCCTGAGCCGTCAGGCGGGATGTGCCAATGTCCATTGGATGCTGAGGCTGGTGTGATGGCTGAAATCTCACCGTTTTGCTGTAGTTTTCGGGGGGAGGTGACGTTTCTGACGTCACCTGGTGTTGATCTAGCCCAGGGGTGGGCAAACCTTTTGATTCGTGGGCCACATTGAGTTCTAACATTTGACAAAATGTATCAGGCTAAACAGTTTGTTAGCCGTATAACAAAAGACTCTCCTCATTGTTTAATCCTTCATTGTTTTGTTTTGTTTTTTCAAAGAAAGACAACTCCACCCTTGCTTACCCTGGCAATCTGACCAATCACAGTTTGACAACGCTATCATATATCATATAGATATCATTTTCTGTTTGGGTAATCTTAATTTTTTTCTTTTAGAAAGGGAGGCCAACTCTATGTTCTGCCACACATTCACAACATGTGGGGTGCTGGACGGTAGACAGCAACAATAAAGTGGAGATTATTACTGAAACAAAATAAAACACTTTTAAACAAAGTGTTGTTTTTATTACTAGAAATTAAATGTATGTATAGTCTGAAAAAACTGAGGAAGCATGACACACTCTTCGCTCTTCCTCATCAAGACTCCTCTTTACACCCCCTTCCCGTCTGACCACCATGGAATTTTGAATGGCGACCATGTGTGAAAAGAAATTTTTAAAAGAATAAATTAAATGTTTTATTATTATTATCATTACTATTATTATTATTATTATTATTATTATTATTATTATTATTATTATCTTTTGTATCATGCATATGTATTTCACACCCATATTTAACACATACATTCGCTGAGCAGCTCTTTTTCCCACAGAGAGAAAAGGACGTGGGGTGCAGGATCATACTCACAGAGCAGGACAGAGACAGTAGCAGTGTGTAACAGAACTCAGGACTCAAGTTTGAACTCAGGATGAAGATCCTCCTCATCTTCACCCTCTGTCTGATCTCAGGTAAAGAAATGCACTTCAGAATAATCCTCACTCTCAGCAGCAGTGTTACATGAAGGAAGGTTTTGCTCAGATGGATGTTTGGTGTTTTGTTAGATGGAGGAGATTCCAAGGAAGTAACAGGATATTCAGGAAAAACAGTCCTTATCAAGTGCAAGTATGATAAACAATACACACAAAACAATAAATATTTCTGTAAGGATTCACCACTAGGCTGTTCTGACCAAATAAGAACAAATGCTAAAAACAAGTGGAAAACTAGAGGAAGATTCTCACTGTATGATGACACCAAATCAGCAGAGTTCAGGGTGATGATGGGCGACATCAATGTACAGGACAATGCACTATATTACTGTGCAGTTGATATGAGGAATGAGAACGACCTTTACACACCAGTGAATCTGACGGTAATCTGAAGGTGAGTTTCCAACTATTGCATTTCGTTTATCTCCCCAAAATAATAAATAGATGTGGAAAATACACAAGTAACTGTACATTATTACTACATTATGTTATGTAATTAATGTGTTAAGAGACTTTTCCTCTTTAGGTTTTCATTTAAACCCTTTCTCCACATTGGATGAGAAAGCAATGATACTGCTGTGTGTTACACATTCAATACTCAACTATTTTAGAAAATTTAAAGAACATGTCAAGCTAAACAATTTCAGAAATCAACAAATAATCATCTTTGCACAATCACATAAGTCTTAGTTGATCAGCATATAATACAGTTCCTGCTGAGAGAGAAAATAACCCTTGTATGTTTATTTATTTGTTTATTTATTTATTTTGAAACAAAATGTACAAAAATGAAAATAAACATCAATGTAATGGGTTTCCTCAAGTCCAAAGTCATCAATCTATTTAGTAACTGTTTTGAGCTTGTTTTAAAAGGGCCCTTGGTCTCTAGAGACGTGAGTGCACATGCAGGGGGAGGAGTCAACATCAAATGCAGATATGAATGATACAAATGAATAATTTAAATACAAACGTAAATCTGTCTGTAAGATCAGAGAACATCAGCTGTGTTTTAATCCAGGGAAAACCAAACTAAACAGTGAAAGGTCACATGATGGGAGATTCTCAAATAAGTGCAGGATTCTTCAGTGTGTTTATCAGAGAGTTGATTCTGAAGGACACTGGAACATACGCGTGTGCTGTTGATGTGTTTGATGAAATAGAGATTTACACTGTAGTGAAGCTGAATGTAAGAAAAGTCGAGAATATTATTGTGTTTAAGCAGAAGAAACATCTTTGCTCATATTTACATGTACATTTAATTTGGTATAGAGGATTTACTGGAAGGCTATCACATAACTTTCTAACAAAAGTCTCCGCCCCCTGCTTTAGTTTTCATAACACGCTGTATGTTGATCGAAGTAGGCGTGGCGAATCATAAAACACTAGCGGTTCATTAAGGTACTGCGGCGCGAGACCTTTTAGTGCTTTGTACGTGCTTTGTAACAGTTGTATTTTTAACTGTATTCACTACATCAATATTAGTATAACTGTCACATACACACATATAAGTTGATCTGATTGTTTGTGACGTGTAGTGAGTTTGTAGAGACACTGTAAACTGACTTAATGTCGTTTTCTTTTTTTGGCAAACATACACTGCTTTAGATCCAACATAGCCTTCATCATCATCATCATCATCATCATAATTTGAGCTTATATCAGCTTCTCCTCCAGCAGGTGATTCTGTTCAGATGCAGTTGAATCTGATCTCTCATGAATGATCAGTATGTAGGTTAAAGTGAGTGATATTTTTCTCTTCCAGGATTTCGAGCTTCCACTGTGATCCCTGTGTCTGTGACTCTGACGCTGCTTCTGATTGGATAAATTTTCCTCATTGTGGTTTTGCAGAAGAGACGCAGGATGCAAGGTCAAGTCTGTTACAGTAAATATTACAATACAATCTGTGAAGAAAATCTCTTTACTTATTTACAGTACTACACGGTTTGCTATGTAATCATGTATGCCATGAACTTCCAAAGATTACTGTAATCTACCTACAGTAGATCACAATCTACGCACCTACAATCTGATCCTTCTCAAATAATTTATGCCAACATAATGTAATTGAATTATGCAGCAATACATATTTTTCTGTCAATGCCGATTCAATTCCAAGGATCACCGTCATTCCCTCCATCCACACGTCCCCATCTGTGTTTTCCTCTTCAGTAACTGCATCCTGGTCAGCTTTGCAGTGCTTTAGTTTTTAAATATGATTAATGATTTTAGCTCTATTCATCTTTGTATTTTCTTTGTATTCTCCATGTATGTATTGTATATATGGAGTGTGTTATACATTATATATGTGGACTAAGGTATGTAAACCATCATAAGAAATTGAACATGTATTTTCTGTTTGGTTTGTATGGAAATGTGTGTAAGATTGTACTTTAAGATTTTTTATTTAGTTAATTATCCACTGTTGAATTTTGATATTATCAGCAGGAAGTAATAAAAATAAACTTTCAAACATTTCCAAGTGCATAGTGTTGTTTATAAGCAGTAGGTTCTCATCTCGGGTCAGTTCTTGAACCAATATTTTATATACTGTACATACAGTTGGGGCAAAAACTCTGAGACAACATTGCCTGACTGCTCTTTCACCTTCCTGTTTCATCAACTGCTTAAATAAAATAAATACGTGGTTTTCCTGCAATTGTCTCAAACTTAGCATTAATAAGACTGAATAAGATCTTCTCATAGGGTCAGAATCCACCGTATCCAAGTCCAACAGTTTCTCACTCTGCATCGATGGTTGCTCAGTTCCTCCCTCTCCTCCGGTCAGAAACCTGGAGGCACAATCCTTGATGGCACTTTGTACTTTGAGGCCAATATAAACAATATCTGCAGATCATGTTACCTCCAGCTACGCAACATCTCTCATCTCCACACGTTTCTCACCCCACACACTGCTGCCACACTCATACATGCACTGGTCACCTCCCGTATTGATTACTGTAATTCAATTCTAACTACCACAAAAGCTCCTACATAAACTTCAGAACTCTGCTGCACGTATCATAATCCAAATACATTAAATTGATCACATGACCCCCTCCCTTCAATAATTCCACTGGCTCCCCATTAAGTACCATATAGAGTTTAAAATTACTGTATCTTCCACACATTTGAAACACTTCATATTCTCGCTCCCCCTTACTTATCAGAGCTGGTTCAGTTCTACTCCCCCTCTCGCACTCGTCACACTTCTTCATTGGCTCCTAGTTACATAGTTACATCCTTCCCATTTGACATCATGAGCTCTCGAGTCTTCAGCTGTACTGCTCTGTAATTCTGTCCCCAAAAAACTGTAACATAGATTCTCCAACCAAATTCACATCTCACCTTAAGAGCCAAATCCCTCAAATCTCCTTTTGAATCGTAATTTGTTTTGAAGTGACTTGAATTATGACTTTATCACTTTATTGAGTTATGACTTTATTGAATTATGATTATCACTGTCTCTTTTTTCATTTAATATTGTTTTAATCAACTAAATAACATTATATTTATTAATGTTATCTTGTTTTATCTTTTATCTGAAAGGCAACTTTGGGTGACCAGAAAGGTACCTATACTCTATAAACAAAATGCATTGTTATTATTATTATTTAAAAATCTGTTAAAGAAAATGGAAACTATGTAAATAAGGATAAATTATCCAGGTATGATAACAGTGAAAGACAAATCTTGAGTGTGAGCATCAGAAATTTTAATAAGCAATACTGAAGCAAGTGTGACCGGCCTGTGTCAATCTCTGTGTTGTGTCATGTATTGAGTGAGACCGGATAAAATTATTCCACAAGCCACTTTTTTATTCTGAATGAATAAAAAACAAATGAAAAAAAGAAAAACATCCTTTCGTGGCCTTCATCCGTAACGTTTGCTTATAATGACCTCTCTCCAGCTGCTCTTATCGCAAACTGAGCTCATATTATCATTTTCATAAAAACTGCATATAATAAAAGCAACAGTACTTCACTTTTTTGTCAATATAGAACAATGAAACAATGTTTCAAAACAACAATATTCAAAACAACAATATTAACAAAAACAATATTAACAAGCCAAGTTGTTTTAACTGCAGCGCTCCTCCCATTGGGCTCCTCTAACGTTGAGCTTCTTACTGCGGGATCTATTGTATGCATGCAGGATCTTTGGGCCTGACGACACCCTCCACTGCAGCCAAATCCTTCGGATCATCTGAGTGTTTTGCAACACCCGCTTTGATATGCTCACAAATCATGAGCTGTTCAAACAGCTCAGCATACAGCAGCGTACAGAAGTGAATTAGCAAATCCCCAAAATGTAGCTGTGAGCTTCAGAAGCCGACAAAGTGAAAATAATGAAGAAAATTCCCTCCACCTATTCTTGAAGTGAAATACCTAACCTGCACCAAAAGAAAAGACACAGAAATAGAACACATTATAGTGTAAAAAAATATTGTAAGGCGTTGTAAATGAGACAAACAAAAAAGTGAATCTTTTACAAATAATAATTTTGTTAAAGTGAAAACTTTAAAGTATTAAGTAAAATCTATATATTTACTTAATTTAGACTTGCAAATATTAAACATTCAACAGTCAAGTAAATGTTACTTATAATTCTTTGACAAATCTAAACGAATTAATAGAGTACTTATTGTCAGGGAATACCACTAGAGGGCACCAAAGCGCCCACAGACTCCATTTTATTTGCTTTTGTTTTCATTTGTAGTTTCATGAGGAACTGCATTCCCCAGAACCTGGGACCCTACAGCCGGCCTCAGTGGAGTCCTGGACCCTGACATAGGACCTTGGGGGGCTGTCCTGGACCTCCGTTGGGCGCGCTGTTGTTGCGCCATGGGTAGGGGGGTAATGTCAGGGAATACCACAAGAGGGCGCCAAAGTGCCCACAGACTCCATTTTGTTTGCTTTTGTTTGCATTTGTAGTTTTATGTGGAACTGCATTCCCCAGAATGCACCTTGGTCAGGTGATTTGGCACTCACCTGAACCGAGGTTGCTCATTAGTTTTGTTATAAATGTTCCTGAGTTCAGTTAAGTCTTGTCATCTTGTCATCTAGTCATCTGTTTGTTTTGGGTTACTGTTTGGTTGGGTTTGGTTTGCTGTCTAGCTCTGTGTTCTCCTGGCTTTGTGTGTGATGTTTAGTTTATCCCTGGTTTAAGTTCATGTTCTGTTCCTATTGTTCATTGTTTTGTGTTGATTAAAGACTTTAACTGCCATCACCTCTGCTACTATGCCTAACTGTCAGTCCACAAACAACACCCATGACACTTGTATACCTCTAAAAAATCAAGTAGAATTTCAAGTCAAGTCAAGTCAAGTAGGCTTTTATTGTCATTTCAACCATATACAGATTCAGTACACAGTGAAACGAAACAACGTTTTTCCAGGACCAAGGTGCTACATACATGCAATGACATAAATTAACAACACAAAATAAATTTAACAACGCAGATTTTTACATTTTTAAGTTAACCTAAAAAACTATCAATTTCTATACAAAAAAGAAACAACAAAGACAACAGACAACAAAGTGCACGTGCAAATATGCAAACGAAGAGCTACATGACAACACAACAACGTAACATGTTACAGTTAAGAAATACCTTTTTAGTGATAAGGTATGAGTTGAGGTAGTGGAGAGAGCAGCAAGAAAACAATTTACATTGTGTTAAAAAATATTGTTGTGCAAATCGCAAAGTGAAATAAAAATATTGTGCAAATATTGCAAAGAGCAGGTCAGATAGGTAGGTATGAACAAATTAAGGTGGTTGTAAATCAATGTGATTGTGCATGTGTGTGTTTATCAGTCCAGTCCGGATGTTATTTAGTTCGTCTGTTTTAGTGATTTGTGTGTGTGTGTGTGTGCGCGCATGTGTGTTTATCAGTCCAGTCTCTTTGTGTTGAGGAGACAGATGGCTTGTGGGTAAAAACTGTTACATAGTCTGGATGTGAGTGCCCGAATACTTCAAGTGTGTGTTGTGTGTGATGGATGTGTCTGGTCAGCCACAATGCTGGTGGCTTTGCGGATGGAGCATGTGGTGTGGATGTATTCGATAGAGGGGAGAGAGACCCCGATGATCTTCTCAGCTGTCCTCACTATCCGCTGTAGGGACATGAGGTCTGATATGGAACAATTCCCAAACCAGACATTGATGCAGCTGCTCAGGATGCTCTCGATGGTTCCTCTATAGAAGGTGGTGAGGATTGGTGGTGGAAGCTGTGCCTTTCTCAGCCTTCTCAGGAAGAAAGTACGTTGTTGGGCTTTCTTATGCAGCGAGCTGGTGTTGAGGGACCATGTGAGGTTCTCCTCCAGGTGGACACCCAGGAATTTCGTGCTCTTGACTATCTCCACAGAAGAGCCGTCGATGTTGAGCGGAGAGTGATCTCTATGTGTCCTCCTGAAGTCAACAATCATCTCTTTTGTCTTATCGACGTTCAAAGACAGGTTGTTGTCTGTACACCAGTCCGTTAGCCGCTGCACTTCCTCTCTGTACGGCGACTCGTCGTTCTTGCTGATGAAACCCACCACGGTCGTGTCATCAGCAAACTTGATATGTTTGGAGATGTGTGTCGCTACACAATCATCAGTGAGCAGTGTGAACAGCAGGGGGGGCCCCAGTGCTCAGTGTGGTGGTGCTGGAGGTATAGTTCCCGATCCGCAATGCCTGAGGTCTTTCGGGTCAGGAAGTCCAGGATCCAGTTACAGAGGGAGGTGTTCCGTCACAACAGGCTCAGCTTCCCGATCAGTTGTTGAGGGATGATTGTATTGAATGCTGAACTGAAATCTATGTACAGAATAAGTGGGGAATAACTGGGGAATAAGTGTCCTTCTTGTCCAGGTGTGTCAGTGCCAGGTGGAGTGTGGTGGAGATGGCATCATTCATCGAATGGTTTGAACGATACGCAAACTGCAGGGGGTCCAGTGAGGCAGCAGGGTCATGACGAGCCACTCGAAGCACTTCATGATGATGGGTGTGAGTGCAACAGGGCGGTAGTCATTGAGACAGGACACAGAAGACTTCTTCGGAACGGGGACGATGGTGGTAGACTTGAAGCATGTGGGAACGACGGTGCTGCTCAGAGAGATGTTGAAGATATCTGAAAGCTGTTCTGCACATTCTCTGAGCACTCTGCCTGGGATGTTGTCTGGTCCAGTAGCTTTACGAGGGTTGACTCTTCGCAGAGTTTTCCTCACATCAGCTGTGGTGAGACACAGCACCTGGTCGTTTGGAGGGGGGATAGTCTTCCTCGCCATCACGTCGTTCTGTACGTTGAACCGTGCATACAAGCTGCGCATTCGGAAGGGAGCTGTCACTGTCACAGGCAGGTGATGAAGACCTGTAGTTGGTGATGGCTTGTATACCCTGACACATGCGCCGTGTGTCACCGCTGTCTCTGAAGTGATTGTGGATTCTCTGGGCATGTGCACGTTTGCCTCTCTGATGGCCCGGGACAGTTTGGCCCTTGCTGTTCTTAGGGCCGCCTTGTCTCCCGTTCTGAAGGCAGAGTCTCTGGTCTTCAGTAGTGCACGCACCTCCGCAGTGATCCACGGTTTCGGGTTGGGTCATGAGACGATATTCGTGGAGACAGTGACGTCATCGGTGCACTTGTTGATGTAGCTGGTCACTGATGAAGTGTACTCCTCCAAGTCAGTGTAGTCACCGTAAGTCGCAGCCTCCCTAAATATGTTCTAGTCAGTGTTCTCGAAACAGTCCTGAAGAGCAGAGATGGCTCCTGCTGGCCAGGTTTTCACCCGCTTCAGAACCGGTTTTGATCGCCTGACGAGTGGTCTGTATGCTGGAATTAGCATAACAGAGATGTGGTCTGAGTAGCCGAGGTGGGGGCGGGGCTCTGCCCGATACGCGCCGGGGATGTTTGTGTAAACAAGATCCAGCGTGTTTTCCTCTCTCGTTGCAAAATCCACATACTGATGGAATTTAGGAAGCACTGACTTGAGATTTGCATGGTTGAAATCTCCAGCCACAATAAACAGTCCATTGGGGTGTGTGTTCTGCAGATTACTGATCTTAGCATACAGTTCACAGAGCGCTTCCTTAGCATTAGCACTAGGTGGAATGTACGCTCCGATAATGAAAACATTGGTGAATTCCCGTGGTAAATAAAAAGGCCTACATCTAATTTAAGCTGACTCTAGGTAATCTGCGCATGCGCGAAAAAGCTCACCCACGAGGATCACCTTCTCAAAAGTGCTTCTCCATTTTCTTTGATAGGTAAGTAATAGTTGAAAATGCATAATATCTTGGAGTTTTTGACTTGGCGTATTTGGTAATTGTGTGTTAACTCTGAGCAATTGAGTTGTCATCGCTTAATTCTGTATATTTTCTGTACATTTGGAAACTCGAGTTGAGTCTCCGCCATCCGACATATTCAAATCTAAGTGTTTTACGTAAAGACGCATTAGTCTTGAAATGTGTTACTTTATCTGTGATGTAAGTTTTTCTTTAATTAAATTTTATTGAGAAACAATTTTGTGCAGTTGTTTGGGGATCCTTCCATATATATATACACGACATTTTAGAACCTCTAAGTTTTACAAAAAACGTCTAAAACCCTTGAACCTTTAAGAACTGGGGGGTGGGGGTGGCGCGCTTAATCCTCAGACATCATCGAGATTTGAATGCAATACGTTAAGGAAAACTACTATTTCTTTATCATATTGAATGCCCCCATGTTGAGGTTTTTTCAGTGACCTTATCAAAATACCTTTCTTCAAAGCAGTGTAAAACACAGATTATGTTTAGCCTTGTTTGTTTCATCATTAGATGAGTGAAAGTATTTTGAATGTATTTGTAAATGGTCTTTTCCAGATTACTAATTACTTCTTTTTATGTTTTCTATATTGCAGAATATATTTCTTATGTCAGAGCACTTGTCCATGGACTTGCTGAATTTACTTGAAAGACAGGATTTATTTGTAAAAGCAGTCTGTTAATATTTGTTCTAATACTGCCTCTAGTGGACGATTCTGTCCAGTTTTGTATAGACATGTGAGTTAAGATGGCTTGAATAAGCAAAAACTTTTATAATAAAAAATGTCATTGCACTTTACTGCTGCTTGAGCTGTTTAAATATTAAGCTTTGATCTTGTTAATATATGGGCATGTTAATTCCTTTAAATAAAGATTTTAGTAAATGTGCAATCAAGAGTTATTTATTGTCACAGTACTATTTTATCATATTGTAACAGTGATTCATTTTATTTATTTAAAATAAATAACATTGACTGAATAAAACGTGTAAAATTTACTTAAAATAGAAAATAGTTTTACTTAATCATATCAATTAATTACATCAGATCAGTAAGTAAATTCTACTTAACATAATTTAAAGACGCCATGTGATATGTAATTATTTATATGTTAGTTTTACTCATTTTCACAAGTGTAAAATTTACTTGAGAAACCTAAGTGCAAAACTTGCAAAGGAGAAATTTAGTAAATTTTACTAATTTTTTTTCAATGTACCCTTACTCCCTTTTTTACCACAAACCAGGAGGAAACTAAGTACAAACAAATGGCATCAGGTTCCTACTAAGCCACTAAGTAGAGAATTATATACAAAAGCAAAAACCCAAAACCAAAGAAGGGCGTATACAGGATCCTTGGGCCTGGCGCCAGCCTCTGCCAAAGCCAAGTCCTCCGGATCACCTGAGAGTGTGGCAGCATTTGCGCTTAGTGGCTAACCGTGACAATGAAATCTGATAGAAACCTGCAAGCAACAATAAGTCATGCTTAAGGCACCACTCAAACTGCTGTAACATGGGGCAAATTGTAAACTGGTCAAAGTTAAATTTCGTAGCCATTTCTAAGGAAAAAAACCACACCCCTATTGCAGAGACATATGGCACCAGACAAACACACAAGCACACTGAAAGAAATGGGACTATGCTTTGGTATACGCTTTACTTTGGTTGCTTGGTTTGTAAATACGTTTTGCAAACCAAGCAACCAAAGTAAAGCGTATACCAAAGCATAGTCAAAACAAGAAAAAGGTCATACATGGAATCRAACAAATACCAGGCAATCATCAAAAAGGGAAAATCAGGGTGTAGTGAGAAACGTAGCAAGTTGGTCATACACAGTATAATTTTTAGTCATAGAATAAAAGGGTCAAAAGCAGCCACCAYTGACAAAGCGAAACTGAACTTTCAGTGTGCTGAGGTGATACATGTACTAAAACCACATTTTCAGTGTTCTGTGCTTTCTGTCAGTTCTTACGTGTTAATGTGGGACAGGTAGCGGTGAAATGTCCAGATTCATGGCAATAAAAACATTCACGAGACTCACTACCATTCTTGTTCGAGCTCCAATGTTTGGAACTCTGGCTGCTGAGCTTTACACTGCTGCCAACCTAACTTCAAGTCAAGTTGTTTTAACTGCAGCGTAAGTATGGGCTCCTCTAATGGTGACCTTCCTACCCCAGGATCTATGTGGAGGTAGGACCTGACGACAGCCTCCACAACTACCACATCCTCTGGATCACCTGAGTGTGTTGCAACACCCGCCTCGGGATGCTCACATAATAATGATCTGTTCAAACATCTCAGCATGCAGCAGGTGTACAGAAGTGAATTAGCAAATCCCCAAAATGTGGCTCTGAGCTTCAGAAGCCGACAAGGCCCAAATAATAAAGACATAGAAATACAATTACACCCTTATTAACCACAAAACAGTCAAAAACTAATTACAAACAAAATGGCGTCGGCTTCCTATTAAGCCACTAAGTACAGAATTATATACAAATACAAAACGTAAAACCAAACAACCAAAACCAAAGAAGGGTGTTTACGGGAACCTTGAGCCTGACGTCAGCCCCCAAAAGTCGGACAGTTACCGGAATGAAAAGGAAAAAACGAGATTGAAAAACAAATAAAAGTTTGTGAGACCAGTAGGGCGTTTGCTTAGTGAATTGGCAAATTTGGTGGCTATGAGCTTCAGGAGCTGACAAGGTGAAAATAATAAACACAATTCCCTCTACCTAATCCCAAAGTGAAATACCTAACCTGCACCAAAAGAAAAGACACAGAAATACATTACACTACCCTTACTCACTTATTAACCACAAACCAGGAAAAAACTAAGTACAAACAAAATGGTGTCGTGTCCCTACCATGCACTATGTATTATGTACAAATATACACAAAAGTAATTACAAACCAATCAACCAAAACCAAAGAAGGGCGTATACCAAGGCGTAGTCAAAACAAGCAAATGGTCATACACGGACTCTAACAAATACCAGGCAATCACCAAAAGGGGGAAATCAAAGCGCAGCGAGAAGCATAGCACTGAAGTGAGCAGACCTGAAACAACAAGGGAAGACCCACACCATCCCACAACCAGCAGAGACAGAATCAAAGTGCACATAGAGACACAAGAAGTACAAAATCTAAATAAATCCAATACTGTAACACGCCCTTCCTTAAGTTCCGTTAACAATTATACTGTAATCATGGCACCAAACTTTTATCCTACACAGAGGTACATTATGGCTTTAGGATATCTACAGTAGTACCAGCGCCAACAGGGTTAGCAGAGACACAATTCCAGACTTAGTTCGAGGAAAGAGACTAACATGGACAAACAAAAGCCTCTCAAAAGGCTCTCCCATGACAGGGATAGGTTGAAGTGGAGCAGGGGGAATAATCCGGTTAGGCTTCCCTGCATCTTGACAAGCATGACAGGATCGACAGTACCTAGCAACGTCTAGATGACAGCGCGTCACTTTCATTCATCTCAGGAGCATCTGTTACAACAGGCAAGTGATAAACCTTACCACCAGCTAAATGATTACGGAGAATAAGAGAAACCTTTTTAACTTGCAASTGGGGATGAACTGCGACTTTAACAAAGCCAGACACTATATCACAGCAAAGATAAATCGTATTTAACGGAGTTTTCACCACATCAAGGTCAATACCCTGAAGTAAAACATCGGCACCACAACTGGACTGGTCAGATAAAAGTAAGACACCTTACAAAATAAATGACTAAGYGGCTGCGGTGTCTCTCAGAATACACAGTGACTTAGGCTCAGAATCTCTGTCATAAAGAGAAACCACTCCATCCAAAATAAAAGGGTCAAAATCAGCATCCACTGATGAAAGTGAAACTGAACTTTCAGCAGTGACACATGTACTAAAGCCACACTCTGTGTTCTGTGATTTCCGTCAGTTCTTAAGTGTTAATGCAGGACAGGTAGCTATGAAATGTCCAGATTCATGGCAATGAAAACATTCACGAGACTCACTACCTTTCCTAGACGCGCTCGCAGAAGGGTTAGGGCTATGATTAGTAATATCGCGGTGCTGAGGTAAAAAGACGTGAACACAAACTCATCAGCCAAAAARGCAGAATCAGCRAGCGAGCGGCGAGACTTTCTGTTCATTTAAATAAACAAAAATTTTATCTGAAATCCAGTCTTTAAACTCTTCTTACAATATCAGTTTTATTTTAATTGATCAAAGGTGACGACTTTACTGGCTGCACATCACTTATCAAACAACACAGCTGACCTGACAGTCTCATAATCCGCACTTTGTTCAAGTATTAAGGCGGAACAAACTTCATGAGCTTTACCCATAAACTTGTGTTGTAACAGTAAGGACCAAATACTTCTAGGCCACTGCAGAGTGGCAGTGATGCACTAAAACACAGGGAAATTAGTGTCCACCTCACTTTCCCTTTTTTTGAGGTTAATGATCACCAAAGCATTTTGCTTATTAACATAAAAAAACCCAAAGGTCGGATTGTAACAGGAATGAAAGGAAAAAAAGAGGAGTGGAACAATATTAAAATAAAAGGTGATGAGACTAATAGTGCATTTGCTTAGTGAATTGTCAAATCCCCAGAAGCTTGCTATGAACTTCAGAAGCTGACAAGGCCAAAATAATAAACAAAATTCCCTCTACTTAGTCCGGAAGTGAAATACCTAACCTTCACCAAAAGGAATATAACACACTCCCCTTACTAACCACAAACCAGGAGAAAACAAAGTGGCAAACAAAATGGCGTCGACTCCCTAGTAGCCCACTAAACGTATTTACATACCAAACAACCAAACCCAAAGAAGGGCGTACACGGGATACATGGGCCTCGCCCCAGTCTCCACCACAGCCAAAACTAAAGAAGGGCGTATATACCAAAACCTAACCATGAAAAGAACTTACAATGCTCCGTCATTTTTGATCATACACATACTGTAAGTGTAGTACGTCATTTTAATCGGTAAAGGGTCTATTTTATTGGTGTACACTTACAAAAATCCACAAAACATTGTGCCTTTGTAAATTAAAGAAAATAAATAGGGTTTAAGGATGTGCCTCTCTTCCTGTCGTTCTCTTTGTCCACAGCTGGGTGGCTCATGTGCAAATACTAAGTAAGTGAGTAAGTGCACATATGATAATGTACATTAGTTTCTTTTATTGTGTTATCAGCATGCTCATTGTTTTTTTTTTAAATAGATGTGACAGTGAAAATGATCAGCCACCTGTCTGAAAAAAAAAGCAAAAGCAAAGAAGCAGACAAGATCGAGATAATATCATGGAAAATGCAGACTGATGACCACACAGTTCCACTGACTCTGAGGTTCCTGCCGGCACAGGAATCTGGACCACAACTGCTGTCTGCTAACTCATAATTCTCCCATGAGTCTATTCAAACTGTTTTTTTTTTTTCAAAGAGCGCTGTGTCGACTCTGTGCCACAACACCAATGCTCAGGTTATATAAATATAAATAGACAGACGGCAGCATCACTGAGATGTACTGCTACACTGGAATTGTATTTTACATGGTCATGGTGGAGTTATCCTTCATCACAAACTACTCGAGACACAACATTAGTATTCTGACAGTACCTTTTCCTGCTACCGCTTTGTCAAGGGACAGATATTGGGCAATTTCTTGAAATGTGCATATGAGCCACCCAGATGCAGTGTCCTATTGACATTATTCGTCACGCTTGCTAAGCTCTCTATCATCCTAGACAAAATGTATCTGTAAACGAGAGAATGGTGGTATGCAAAGAACACCCAGCAATGACACAGTGCATGAAATCCAAAATAACTTCAAGTTGTTTGTCCTGACTGATCCTTAAAATGGGAACACTATGGCCTTTTCTGTGTACATAGTAAAGAACAAGTTTCCCACAAGTCATGGACCATCATATGATGCTGTGACGACTCTTTTGGACTGGTAAAGAAATTGTCCATGTACAAATGGTACACTGAGCCAAATTCTTTAAAGTCCAAAACTCATAAAAGACTTGCTTACCATGAAGTTTGGTACATGTGGGACTTACAGAGTTTATGGAACAACATTAGAAAAAGAGCTTTGTGGTGTCTCGCGGGAAGTAGAACCAAAACGGACAAGTAGTGACCATGTACCAGTTCCAGGAGCTGAGTTGACCTCAGATGCCAAAGATTTGGCCACTGCTGGTCACAGGATGTGTGTGCATTGCAAAGAGGTTAAAAAACCACTTTGTCTAGTGTTTAACAGTTTTATTTATTTAACAGTTTAACAGTTTTATTTATCTTGAACTTGTCCTGACATTTGCAAGTGAATCTTGACATATTTTAAATAAACTACAAACAAAGAAATGTGTTTTTGCACTCAATTTATTTTCTTGTAGCACTTTCCTGTGTCATATACCTGACTGAAAGGGGTAATACAGGTCATTATGCGAGTCTTTGTGTGTATTACAGCATTATCCATGATCATTTACACCTTCTTGCATATGGCTTTTCTAAACAAAAAGAATCATAGAGCATTTTAATGAATGTCTAGTTTTTCTGTGAATGAGTGAGCAAGATGATTAGTACATGATTTTGAAGCAAAAACTCCAGGCTACAAGATCCACTTCACAAAACCTAACTGCCATCTCTCCTTATTTTCTGCTCTCTCCTCTCTCTCTCTCTCTC
>QMIH01004036.1:0-18997 GCA_003987875.1 Clarias batrachus | reverse complement strand
TATATATATATATATACACACATTATAGACATATATTCCATCTGAAATATCAGCACCATCTAATCTGCAGCCCGTGATGTTTGTTCGAAATCCTATTAAAACTCTTCCACAAACATAATCCCCATCGGCGTTCAGAGCACATTTACTTATTGCTGTAATAAAACATCTTCCCTGCGAGTTAATCAGGGTAAACAACTCTCAATTTCGGCTGACTGAAACAACTTTGTGAATGTGAAAATGGTTTTATTGTTCTTTGAATGTGTTGTTTATCGATTTAGGGTGTACAATACTCTAGTAAAAAAAAAAAAAAAAAAACGTTTTTTTTTTTTTTTACATTTTTTTTTTATACCAAGGATTGAATAAAGCTCAGCTGTGCACACATCTGCTGAATCTGCTAGTTGAAACTCCAAATCGTGTTCTCAGTGAATAATCCCAGTCATTTTGTTATAATTAACACCATTATGGAGTCTTGTTTCTATAGTAACGGCTCATTCACAGAGACCTGTAAGGCAGACGCTCCACATAAAGGAATAGAAAAACATGATATGGTAAAGTTTTCCTTAAGTAAGGTGAGGGTTGTGAAACATTTATGGACTGAGTCTTTAGTGTCAGGCAGATTTATAACAGTCAGAGGTAAGGCTGTAACTGTTTCTTGAGCATCACATAAATCTCTTAGATTATTTAGGTCTAACGCTTGAGGTTTTATGCCGTATATGACTTTTCCTCTTTCACAGAGGTTTGTGTTAAACACTGCTGCTGCTGCATGACCTTTTCGTTTCCAGGTGTGAATCGGTGCGTCACGGCTTGCCAATTACTCTGATCGGGTCATAGCTGTGTGTATATGTTAAGCGATACTGGCAGCAGGGACATGCTGTCTAAAAAGGTCACTATGCTGGACCTGGGGAATTATGGAAGATCGGTCTGCTGGTCCACCAATGGTCATAGCTTTCATTATTCTCATGCTATGTAATTGGCACCAAGCAATGCCCGGGCACTAATAAACCTCTGCCTGGCGTCGATAAGGGCGGTCGGCCCATGGGGAAGCAGGGCGTGTGAACTTTCCCTTTAACTACGCCAGGCTTGTTTCAGAGGCTACAGAATGCTAGTGAACTGTGGCAGAGCTGAATATATGAAAGAGTTCCTGCCCATATAATGTTTCACATTTAATGCTTTACAGCCTCGAGTCGCGGTCTCTAAAGAAAGACTTAAACACCACACTTTTTGAAAGGTCACTAGAATAAAAATAGCCACTAAAGGGCAATGCTATAAAGGAAATAAAGTACCGCAAGTACACTAATTCTCATGATCAATCAAGTATTGCCTTAGCAGTGCAGTCCGGCCTGTGCTGCGAATGTTATCTGTTACAGAAAGAGCTTCCTAGCAAACTGGATCATTCGCATAAGCTCCGCTGCCTCTAGACGGTCATTCTCATACTTGGGGTTTGACCCCAATGGAAAGACTTGTGCTAATCTCATGGAAAGCTCATATTTAAACCTCGAGTATTGAAGATCGGAGCCAGATCAGAGAGCTGTATAAGCCTCGACATACAGTAAAGCAATTTTCAATTTCATACCATGATATGCATAAACACCTTTACATCTGCTCATTCATGTGGAACTGTTGTTGTTAGTGCTAGATGAGCCGGGGTAAGTATTTCAGAAACGGCTAAGCTTCTTCTAAGATTTTCTCATATAATAATCTCCAAACCAACAAACAAAAGACACGGAGAAAGCAGCTGGGGGCAGGTCATGAACAGAGAGGATCAGAGCAGAATGGCTAAGGTTATGCTAATCACAGTAGCCATGTTTTAGATCTGTGGTGAGAAAAAAAATGCATCATAATACAGACAATGTTGGGTCAAATGGTTAAAGCTCTGGGTTACTGATCAAAACTTCGGCGTTCAAGCACCAGCAATGCCAAGTTGCCACTCTTGAGCCTTTGAGCAAGGCTCCTAACCCTATCTGCTCCTGTATACTGGCTAACTTTTATGCTCTGACCAAGAACAGCACCATGAGGCTACAAGAAGCAAAGGTGCCAGCTGTATAGGGAAAAGGTTGGGAAAAGACCAGTTCATAGCTTTAACTATCCAGTTTGGGTGAGGCCGTGCCCACTATACCATCTTTCCCTTTCTTATTTCAATAATTTCTGATTCAATAATACATGATTAGTGGTCAGTGCTAAGTGTAAGTACAATGCCACGTTAGACTTATAGAGGATTTTTGAAATTGCATTACCTCATCTGAAGGAAATGTTAAAAATGGTAAGTTTGTATAAAATACCTAAAGTCTATGAGCTAGCTTAATTATGACAGTCTAGGACGGGGGTAGCTCAGTGGTTAAGGCATCAGACTACTGATCGGATCAGGTTCCCAAGTCCCAGGTATTTGTCACACCAAGTGGGGTCCTGGAACAAGGCCCTTAATTCTCTAGTAAACATCTGCCAAATACTGTAAAAGTAAAGTTGTAGCTATTGGCAAGCATACTTTTGGCAAATATTTTCATCTAGTGTTTAAAATAAAGTTTTTTTTTTTTTTACTTTCAGCAGTCACCATGACAACACGCATGAATCAAAATTCAGGATAATAAGAAGAACGGCAAATAACGCATTTATTTATTTTATTCATTTACATAAACGATTTCTAGGCTACAGCGCATGCATGTAGCAAGTTTAGCAACCATAACATGGGATGGTGAGGGCGGTGATGTAAATGAGAAATAGAACATGAAAATAATCAACGTCAGTGTGGTAACCTCTACCCCGCCTCATCACTCCGCATCAGCATGGATTTTTTTCTTATAACACCTGCAATGCCTGATATGAGTGTTACAGCGTTCCATTTTCAAAACATGACTATCAGTACATGTTCTCTTTAACATTCATTTCTTCTTCTTTCTAAAGTAGATTTAGAACACCAAACCAGCTATACACACAAATTAAATATTGCCATGTTAATGTCTTCCATACCTTTAACTCTCATTAAGTGGGCTATAAAGTAGGCTGTAAAACCGGCTATAAAATAGGCAACACATTTAGGCTGTAAAAGATTTCCGATTCATGGTTCAGTACACAAATAATGTAGCAAACGAGTCACTGTATAATCGCAGCAATAAACCCAGTCTAAATAGTTTATACCAAATCTCAGTCTCATTGACGTGATGAGGATATACAGGGAGTGTACATGACTCCGAGACCCACATGTCTTCCTGTTCGTTTAGCACCTGAATAAAGAATTAAACAATTGGGTTGTGCTGTTAGAGGAAAATAATCGACTAGGGCATGTTGCAAAAAAGCTCCTGTAACAGCATGTTTATAAGGTAACAAGTGAGGTATATACCAAAGGGAAGCGGGATAGGGATGGTGCAAAATGGGAACGGAATGGGAAACAGTGTTGGGAGAGTAAAAGGTGTTATAAGGATCGGGTCATGGCAGTGTGAGACAGAGACAGCAAGGGGCCAGGTAGGACAGGGAGAGGTCTGAATATAACAGAAACAAGTATGGGACAGAATGGGAGTGGAACTGGAACCGGACAGAATGGGACAGGGACAGGATAAAATACAACGGGACAAGGTTGGGGCAGTGCTATATCAGATTGGGACATTGATGAGGCAAGGTAAGATGTGGACTGGGCATGCTCGGACAGAGATAGGGCAGAATGGGGCAGGTATAGGGCAAAGGACGTCAGGAACGAGTGAGACTGGGTTCGGTCAGAGAGAAACAAGAACAAGGAAGAATGAGATGGGATGGGATGGGATGGGCAGGGTTGGATTGAGGGATGTGGCAAATTGGTACAGAGTGGTAGCAAAGTGACACAGGGATGAGACAGCGGTGAAGCAGGTTATGACTTGGATGGGGGTAGATTGGGACAGGAATGGAGCAAATTGGGAAAGGTATGAGGCAGATTGGGACAAGGATGGAGCAGGTTGTGACAGATATAGTAAATTGCAGTAGGGAAGGTGCAGATTGGGACAGAGATTAAACAAATTGTGATGTAAATGAGGCAGATTAGAACACTGATGGGGAAAACTGAGACACGGATGATGCAGATTGTGACAAGGATGAGCCAGATTGGAATGGGGATAGGGGAAATTGGGACATGAATGAGGCAGATTGGGATGGAAATAAAGACAAGGATGACAGGGGTGGTAAAGGTTGGAAAGGGCCATGGACAGGCAGGTCAGGACAGTGAGGAACAGGGAAAGAAGGGGTAAGTACGCATGGAGTTGTGATGGTCCACAGAAATACAGAAGGGAGCAGGTGCAGGGCAGCTGGAGCCATTTATGCAAAAAAGGACCTCGCTAATAAGTGCCACAAAATGTGGTGGTGAATTCTCCCCCTGCTCAGGTGCCTCATTCTCCTCCGTCTCTGATCACTGACACACAAATATTACACATTACATGTATCAGTCTATTAGGAAAATTGTCATAGTGTCATAACCACATCTATTGCAAGGAGTTTACCAGTAATTACATCCTGTTTGGCAAGCAGTCAGCAATTAGCTTAACCGTGTGACTGAGATGTTTTTCTCTCGCTTTGTGCTTTGATGGCACTCTTGCAATCAAGAATTTGTCACGGTTGTCATCCTGTAGCGCAGCATGAATCCCAAAACGTTATTAACACATGAATAGACAGTTGATCCTGCTGACTGGTGCTCTGTGGATGAGTGTACTCGATCCGCTGCCAAATCTTTCTGGAGAGGCGACGACTCTGAAAATATTAAGTGCATACTGTTAAACCTGTGTTTATTCTTCTGACTTTACTGTACGTAATTGAAAGAAAAGGGCTGTTGAGAAACTCTTAAGGCATACGTTGGTTATATAACTCCTCATGCAGTTGAGCCGTTTTTTTCATATATTAAAGGCGCAGAGCTTTTATCCCAGTGTTGTTCTTGTTTTTCATCATAGCAAATGTGCCGGAATGAAGGAGACGTCGTCGGAATCACATATGATTGATATGAATCCTGAGTGAAATCCAAGGTCTGAATGATATCAAGCTAATTCAAGTATTCCCCAACACAACCCTTAGGACACCGGGTTTCTATTTGTCCATCAAGTGTGTTGGTTTATTTTTAATCTTCTTTTGAATATGTTTCCCAAGATCCATATACCTTCTCTGAACTGTGAAAAGCAATAAATCCATTCAAATACTGGAATGTTTGGAAAAGCTTATCTAGCCGTCTAGCCGTTAAAGCAGAATTCTCAAGTGAGTCCAGGAGACCAGCTCTCAGCCTCATATCAGGCTCCAAGGTATCAGAGCAGTCTGCGTTTGCTTTACTTGCTGTATTTGTCAGACTACAAGATCCCTCGGAAATCCTTTCTGCTTACAAAGAAATTGCACTACGTTAGGTCCTGCATAAGGATTCACCCCCTCCTTGAACATTCACACATTTTGTGTTGCGCTTTTTCCATCTGTAACTGAAATGCATTAAATCAGATCATGTCATCAAACAAACAAAACAAAACAAAGCCCATTATATAGTGGCACGGTTGGGGTACAACCCATAATTTAGCTTATATTTACATTTAGGCATTTGGCAGACGCTCTTATCCAGAGCGACTTACATTTTTATCTCATTACATCTGAGCAATTGAGGGTTAAGGGCCTTGCTCAAGGGCCCAACAGTGGCAACTTGGTGGTTGTGAGGTTTGAACCTGGGATCTTCTGAACCGTAGTCCAATGCCTTAACCACTGAGCTACCCCTGCCCTTGGCTGTATCCGGTTTTCATTAGAAGAAAGATAACTGGCTAAATGGAGTACATATGTGTATATCAATATAATCAATATGAGTACTACAAACCCTTAGTTTGTTTGAGAGCATACTAGATTTGAATTGGATGGCTTCGTCACTTATCAACAAGCTGGAAAGTTTGCTCAGTTGATTTTCCTACCGAATATAAATACTGACTACTGCAACAAATCCATGAAAATCTACAGCGCAGGCCAAATTGCTACACTGATGGTCCAAAAAAAGCTTGGAATATGGTGCACAGTTTGGTGGTGCATTCTGGTGTGAAAACGATTCCTCATGTTTCCAGAACCACACTTTCACACTCTGAGTCCTGGAATATAGCTGTGCAATCATTGAAGAAAAACTCCATAGATGTGATAACCGGGTCATTCAGTACATTCAGGTCGTCAGCTGACTTAATTTTATTGAGCCTAGACCTGACCAACTGAAGCAACCCCAGGTCATAACACTGCCTCCAGAGGCTTGTACAGTGGACACTCTACAGGTACATGATGGACTATCTGGACTCATGAGACCACATGACCTTTTTACATTGCTCCACAGACCAATCTTTATGCTCCCGATCACATAGGACAGCTATTTATTCTCTCTCGTTACATTCTGCATGTGGAACTGCTCTTACTTTCCCTTGATCAAGGTCCCTTGATAACCCTCACCTGCGCATGTGTATACAGAGATAAAAATGTAAGTTGCTCTGGATACAGGTGTCTGAAAATGCTACAATGTGAATGTAAAATCTAAATGTCAGGCATTGCAGGAACGGTTTTAGATTCGCTCATTTGCCCATTCTTTTAAAGGGTTGCTGATAAATCTGTACTTGACTGAATATTAAGCACGTCTACTTTATATTACAAAGCAGCCCAGAGATCTAAGTCCTGATAATCCTCAGACTCATTAAAGTTGCACAGGTGCTGCTTCAGATCAGGAGTAGGATCAGGAGTTGTTAAACGTTTTGCATCCAGGGACCACTTTGGGTTGGAAATAAATCCCAGAGACCTTCTGGTTACAGATTTAAATGAGATAATCCAACTACTTAAATATTAATTTATTTATTGGCACCATGGAGCTTTTAATTCTTGTGGTTTCCCCTCAAAGAGACCATTACATTTATTGACATACCCAATTGACTTGGTGTTATTGAGTTTTAAATTAAACCCATTCACTTCAAGAGACCTGTCCAATAGGCTAATAACTAATTAAACCCAATAATAAATATAAAAGCAATGTATAAGGCGGAGCTGGGATTTCCACCACTGTTACGAAATCACTTTTTGAATTCCTCGATGGCTCCAAACTCCACTTTTTGAACCAGTGACCAAGCGTCGGCCATCCACCAAGAGCTGGTGACCAGGTAAGGTGGACATTGGTCAATGAATCCAGAGGCTAACGTCAAATACAATGCTACCACCACTATCTTTCACAGACCTGACTTAGAGGAAGGCATCCACAAAAAGCAAAAAAGCAAAAAGCAAAAAAGAGGAAGGCATCCACAAAAATAAGTGGTCAGAGAACCAAGACATAAACGCACATCATGATGATATTAAATGCTTCACAGACCCCACTTGGCCAAGGAACCACTGGCCAAGATCAAGGTATCCACCAAAAATAATTGACCAGATAATAGAGAACAAATAAAATCATGGAAATGTGGATTATGATGGTACCACAACCATGCTTTACAGACACCTATTGAGAATATACCATTTCACAAACTTGAAAACTGCTGTCCATAAGGTGCAGGTGAAAGGGTTCATCTACATGTACATGCTACTTGCCACATCAGCTGATGGATAAACCCCAACCCTGGAGATATATCAGTCAATTCTGTGCAATTTGCCAGCTCGACGACCGATTTTGTATTTGAGCACGTGGTCGAGGGTCCAACAGTACCAACACACTGGGTGGTGTCAGGACTCGAATCAGGAACCTTCTGATCAGCAGTCAAACATCTTAACCACTGAGCCACCCCTTGGGGTTTTATACAGTAGTTTGTCTCATTTTAAAAATGACAATCCTTCTGAAATCAGAACATCATTCAATGTCATAGCTGATAAATAACCATTACAAACAACAACACTTTATTACACATATTACACTTTTTTAACACTTCATTAACCATTCTCCTCCAGTCGGGAATTTAGCTTCCATTTCAGTCCAGACGAGAACCATGCTGCATGTTTCCCTTCTCATTTCAGCCATTCCCAAACCAATTTGTGAAGTAATCATCAAGCTCTTGATTACTCGGCTCAGACATGCTGTAAGCAGAACACACTTAATAAAGCAAAACGGCTCATATACCTCGAGGGCATCAGGTCGCCCCATTCTACTCCTGTATACACGGGGCTCTAATTACAAACTGGGGCACATCTGTAGTAATGAGATGGGTGCTTGGGAAAATTTTTAACCAGAAGGGGAAGGACTGATATATTCATTTTTCAATGCAGATAACTTAATTTCCGTCAGAGAAAGTCCATTTACAATCACTGCACATCAGTATCTGATGTTCTCTGTTTCTGATTTTGGAAAATGAAAGAAAAGGGCAGCCATGTGAAACAGCTCTAATTGATTTGTTTTGACTCTGTGGTGGTAAAAGAATGAAACAGAGTCCAACTCAATGCTAGGAAAAAACGAGAAGGTTGGAGTTAAAGCTTCCTTTGTGAACCATTACATTCTCGGATGTCCAGATGGCCGAGTTTCCCCGCCAGCAAATGGTAATAATGAAACAGCTACTTCCTGTGTTTGCTTATATTAGCTAGCTACATTTGGTTTATCTTAGTTATACTGTAGTACAGAAACTGCACTAGTTAAAAATGCAAATAACTTTTTGTTTTTGCTTCAGACCAGGGCTGCATCTCATTACTCATTTTACTTGATCTTAGTGCTGTATTCGACACTATAGATCATAATATTCTTGTAGATCGCTTATAAAATCACATACTGTAGGTATTCAGGGACAGGCATTAAAATGGTTTAGATTCTACCTGTCTGATCGATACCATTTTGTAGATTGGAATGGAGAACTGTTTAGTGTAATGCCAATGAAATATTGAGTTCCACAAGGGTCAGTTTTAGGACCTCTGCTKTTCTCMATAWACATKCTTCCCTTGGGTAACATCWTTAGAAGACATGGGATTAGTTTCCATTGTTATGCTGATGATACCCAGTTATAAATCTCATCAAAACCAGATAAAATATCCAAGTTGTATAAAATAACTCCAACATATAAAAGATTGGATGACCGATAATTTTCTCTAACTAAACTCAGACATAAGACATACAGTAAATATTACTTATTACTCCAAAAAAACAGTAACCAAAAGCTCTCACAATTCAGCTTGCATTTAGAAGGAAAGACCTGAGCATAAAACTAGACAGGAAATTGCCTCTTAAAAATCATATTTCCAATTTTACAAAAACAGCCTTTTTCCACCCTAGAAATATTGCTAAGGAACATTTTATCTTTATCTGATGCAGAAAAGCTAGTTCATGCATTCATGACCTCCAGACTGGACTATTGTAATGCATTGCATGGTGGTTGTCCTGCATCCGCAATAAACAAGCTACACCAGATCAAGAAAATATGATCATATAACCCCCATACTATCATCCCTGCACTGGCTACCTGTTAAGTTTAGAATTGATTACAAACTACCATTACTTACCATTAGGCTCCCATGTAAGCCTCCCACATATCTAGCCAATCTTCTGACACTTTACACTCCACCATGCTCCTTAAGATTGCAAAACGAAGATTTCTGGTAGTTCAGAGAAAATAAAAATCTATAGTGCTTTCATATTTACAGTAGCTCCTAGGCTTTGGAATAGTCTTCCTGACAGTGTTAAAAGTAGACCCAAGACACATCTCCTTAACTTAAATGCGCACTCTTATCTAATGCTGCTAATATCATGAACGGCATCTGGTGATTGTACCAGCTTCGGTAGACACAAGCCAACCCTGCAAGGATCCTGAAGCATCTAGAGAAGGACCACCTCCAGCCAGATTCTGCTTCATGTTGGGTTGGAGTTACACATGCTGCTCCTGAGCTCCCAGCGATCCAGACCCCCTCTGCACCCGTCTAACTCAATCCGGTGGCATTCTGGTGCCGAACTGCACACCATGTTAACTTAAACATCTTCTGTTATATTGAACTTCCAGGTGCCCAAAACACAGTATGTTGGCATCAAATCCTTGCTATCTTTTTTGTTATTTTTATTGTATAATTTTGTAAAACTGCTTGCTAAAACGCTATATAATTAAAATTTAATTGAATTTAATTAAACTGAACTTTCAGTTTGGTTTTTCAAAGCAGCCTGTGCCAGAGGAATCATAAATTAGGGTTAATTGAGGTCTATTTATTTCATATTTTACTTATGAATTCTCTAAATGATTTGATTGTTTTTATATGGAAAAATATAATTATAGTTTTGGCTGGCTGGAACGGATTATCTGCCCATGATTTTCTAAAATGCATTTTGCGATATGGATTTTTGCCCTAAAAACTCCAGAATGAATTCTGGAGTTTGGAGTTTGTGGAAAATTTGAAGTATATTAGCTGTACATACCTTTTGTATAAACTGAGTACTGTATAATCTAATGAAATAATAACAAGAAATATAAACTAAAAGACTGTAAATTAGCTTTAACTATAATAACAATAATGCACTGTATTAGAGCAGTATGAACATGTGATTTGCAGCTGCACTACTTATAGAGCTGAATAGAATCAGAATCTAGAATTAAGTGTTATATAATCTGGAATTCATTGCTATGAAATAAAACAGAAGTAGCATCACCATGTCTATAAGGAACATGTACTGTAATGAAGCAAATACAGTACATTCTTGTACAGTACAATGCTTGGTTCAGCTGAGGTTTTGCTAATGAAACACTAAAGTTTGTTATTCAAGTAAAACAAACAAACAAACAAACAAACTGTATAGCCAACTCTTTTATTATTTAAAAATAAATAAATAAATAAATAAATAAATACATTTTATTAGAACTTCCAGCTTTTGGACTTCTTCATAAGTGTCACTTATGAAAAAATGGTTTTAGTCTCTGACTTACTTTATTTTGTCTTATAGGTAGCTTGGGATTCGAACTCATTGAAACCAGTTCACAGCTCCAGTTTTGGCGATGGCCTACTTGTTTGATTCTCATCGGCGTGTGAAATTAAAACGTTTCTTCAGGCGGATGGAACGTCATTTGGAGCGCTTCATTTCAGGTGCTTTTTATAGGTGTTTCTTTTGTAGGTATCTAAGCAGTAAGTAGTGACTCAAATATAATGTGGTGTGGGCAGTTGTGTGTGTGTTTTGCAAAGGAGTGAGTAAAGAGGTAAAAACAAAAGAGGCGGTGTATGTGTAGGTGTGTTCGGGTCTGTTTGCGTCTTCGATGTGGAGGCTGACATTTAAGCTGAGCTTTGAGCCATCCATCATTTTACTCAGGTGTAATTCATCCGCCTTCTCATTAAGCATTACTTCTGGCTGATTTTATGTTGTTGCGAATCACTCTGCGCTTTGTATCGAAGATCGTGTCTTGCCGCGGACGCGGCCCTTGATTGAAAAATCATTCATGCGAAGCACGGCCATCTACTCGTGGAGGCTGAACTTCACAAGCGTGGAAAATTAGCCAATAACAATAGACGAGACGATTCCAGCACCTCAAGATCGGCAGGAGTTATCCGATGCAGCCGGTGCCTGAATGCCCGGAGGTGCCCGAGCTGCAGATCTATACACATTGTCTCGTTTTCTTTTTTTCTGTGGGTGGAGTTGCTGCGAGATGCACATCGACTCTAATTACCACCGCTCTCAGTCTGGAGATCCCACGAGTTTGGCTGAGATCATTCAGAGCTCACATCCCAGCCCTGGCTCACAGACTTGGGATCTGAACTCGACCCAAAGCTTCGGGCTATTCACTGCAGCTGGCCAGGTGTTAATGGCTCCACCGGGAGCCCTAAGTGACACAACACTTTAACAAGTAAATACCAAACAACCAGAGAGCTGCACTTCCTAACACTGACGTCTGTGATGATTACTACACTAATATTTTTCTAGCTTGGGTTCCTGGTTCCTTTGTTAGCATATCTACGTCTTCAGTTATTAGTTGTTATTGATATTACATATTCTCAACTCATTGTCTCAGTCTATATTGCTTGATCCTGGAGCCTATCTCAGGAGACTGGCAGGGTACACCCTGGATGGGGTGTCAATCTACACACACTCATTCAGACACTGTGGGCAATTTGGGAACATCGATTAACCTTATCTGCATATCTTTGTAGTATAGTAGGAAACCAGAGTACAGGGAGAACATGTAAGCTCCATGCACAAAGAGGCAGGAATCGAACCCAGACAACGGAGGAGCAAGTGCTAATCTCTAAACCACCGTATCACTTCATATTCTACAGTATATTATTAAATATACTTACTGGTATACAATTGATTTCAAATAATTTTTACTTCTGTTTTTCAGTCTTTATCCTAAATGATCATTTTAGGTACCCAAATGTCTGTGTGACCTTTTACTGTATGCAATTCTTTGGCCATTTCTATGGTGTATTATATTTCATCAAGTGGCCTAGTTAACACATCTATAATTTGTCCACCCCTGAAATGGGATATTTGTCATTTTGTCTTTGAATTTACAATCCTGGTAGATGGAACGGCTGGCCTAAGGGAGTCTAGTCTGGAACTGAAGCCACTTGGCCAGAAAGTCTGGTACATTTTCATAATGTAAACACGCCATACTGTGCCCGGGCATGGATAAGCACACTGTGCTCGAGTCCCCTTGAAAAGATGATGCTAGGTCTCAACGACACTAATGTGTACTCAGGCATGGAAATAGACTGCTGTTTATAAAGCAATGTCAACAACTCTGTCTCCATCAAATTTCACATGGATGTAGCTATTGGATATCATATAAGAAATGGTTAGCTCTGTGGCCTCGCACCTCCAGGGTTGAGGGCTCGATTCCCGCACCAGGTCTGTTTGCATGCTCTCCCCGTGCTTGGTGGGTTTTCTCCAGGTTTCCTCCCACAGTCCAAAGACATGCTGACAGCTAACTGCTGTTCCCAAATTGCCTGTATTAAGAGAATGTGCGTGTGTGCTTGTGTGCCCTGCGATGGACTGGCACTCCGTCCAGGGCGTACACCACCCCATGCACTGAGATCCTTGGGATAGGTTCGAGGCTTCACACAGGGTAAGCAATAAATGAATCATGAGCATTACTGTAAATGAAAGATTCCTCCCTCAGTGCAATATCTGACCCTTAAAAGGAACCTATTATGTAAAATTGGCCTTTTAGTCATTTGTAGACATACACATGGGTCTCCAGTGTGTCTGTAAAAACTGAAAAAATGCTAGGAGGGAAAAAAAAAATAAAAGCTGTTTTTGTCCTTTTTCCCATTTTTAAAAATAGTAACTGGGATTTAAACAAGCCAATTAAATTTCTCCTATAGTGACCTCATATAAGAAGAGCCCCTCCCCCAGCTTGTCGCTCAGCTCTGCTGTTCTCTGTCGGGGGTGTGGCTCAGGAGTAGCTCATTTGCATAGACACTGAAATGACACATTTGGAGGAGGAGTAGAAAAAGTCCCTAGGTATTAAAAAAAATATTTTTTTTATGAGAGTTATTTCAGATGGAGCATTAACACACACACACACACACTTTTGTGTTAACTTATTAAGAAATAGTCAAATATATGAAATGGCGCCAGGTTTTACAGGTTTTGTCTTTTGGATTAAATTTCCCTTCCTCCCCAGTAATCCTCAGTAATTACTGACACATCAGAAGCCTATAATCCCTTTTTTTCAGTTAGCCCCTGGACAAAAGACACCAAAGAAAATGCCAATTTGGCTCTCGCCAAAGGTTACCCTGACGGCTCGTCTTAATTGGAGCCGTTTTCGGGATCGGCAATGCCGGTTTGTTTCCTGCTTCACAGCTGGACCTTGGCGCTCTCTGTGCCTGATTCAAAGAGACAGATTGGCATTCTCTCCTGACACAAACGAGCAGACGATACCCCCGGCATACCTAATTCCTGGCACAAACCGTCTGCGAAACGGACGAATCAGAAATGTATCCTCATCTCCGCTTGTGCTGGAGGTTCATCATTCCTGCAGTGTTTGATGTAGAGGCGTATAAAGTCTTTGTGAAACGCTGTATTATGATTGTCCTGATAAAAAATAAAAATGGGTGTGAAGGCCAACAGTGTAGGTGTTTTCGTTTTTTCTTTATAAAGAAAGATAAGAGCTCGGAAAGGTAGGAAATACTGCCGGTGACTCACTGAACTCTCTCTCTCTATATATAGTACTGATTCCACTGCAGCAAAAAACATCATTTCTGGGATAATTTCTTTAAAATCTGGATGAACATCTGAATTAAATTTCTAGATTTGAACTTTCTTTAGCCTACACCGTTATGATGAAAATAAATAAATAACTTGAATAAGCGCGCAAAAATAATAACACTGTGCATCACATTACAGTATTTAAGGACATAACAGTCTTAGAAGTTAACTTCTACTGCAATCTCTACTGAAATTAGGGGTTCTAATTCTATAGTAGGGATTCTATATGGAAACTTGGATTGTGAGTAACTCGGTTTACGAGTGTTCGACAAGACGAGCAAAGATTTTTAATAAATTTTGACTTGAAAAACGAGCATGTCTTGGTTTACAAGTGCTGAGTTTTTTGACGCCAACACACATTTTTGTGTATTTATTTTTTTGGGCGGTGGAACGAATTGTTTGATTTTTCATTATTTCTTAAGGGAAGATTTGATTTGGTTTACGAATGTTTTGGAAAACGAGCCTGCTTCCGGAACAAATTAACAAATTATGCTCGTAATCCAAGGTTCCACTGTATATATATATATATATATATATATATATATATATATAGGGAATGCATATAGGGATTCTATAATAATCAGTATGAACGCTCAGTTTTATTTTTTTTTTATAGTTTAAAGTACTTTTTTATAGTTAAAGTCTCCCAGTGTACAGAAGCATCTGATAATGACCAGGATGTTGTTCCATCAGCATCAGGAGCTCCCAAGAAACACAATTCGGAATTTCCTATGCCACAGTACCAGGATAATAAAAACTGCAGGAGGAATTCTCACTCACTCACTTTTCGTCTAGGGTCACGGGGGGCCTGGAGCCTATCCCAGGAGACTGTGGGCACAAGGCGGGTACAGCCTGGACAGGGTGCCAATCTATCGCAGGGCACACACACACACTCTCTCTCGCTCGCTCATTCACATGCTACGGGCAATTTGGGAACACCAATTAGCCTAATGTGCATGTCTTTGGACACCCCAAGCATTAGGAGAGCGTGAACACAGACCCGAAGTGGAAATCAAACCCTCAACCCTGGAGGTGTGCGGTGACGGTGCTAAACACTAAGCCACGGGACCACTCCACCTCTCAGAGCGAGAGGGGGGGGGTAATTGCTCTTGAAACAGCAATATCATGACATTGCTAAAATACCTCTTGCTAATGGTCACTAATCCCAGAAGAATGTTTTGGCTTAATGGAAAACAAAAAGATATTAGAAGAATAACAGAACAAATATTCTGTGACCTCACCAAACGTTTGCCACTAAAATCTATTCTTTATTCAACACCGCTTACTTTTTCAGCCGTTTTTAATTTATTTATTTAGTTAGTTTGTTTTTGATGCATTTGAGCTGAATCATCTTTAAAATGAGTCTCATGGAGAGCAATATTTAATGCAAACATTTATTTTGTGCACAATGCTCTCCTGTTATTGTCAGTTGGAAAACTGGAACAAACAAGTTTATATGCTTATTACTGGGGGGAAAACACACTCATTACGACACTTACTTTCAGTTCATTTTCAATGCCCCTTTACTTAAAGGTAAATCTAGGATTCGGGTTTTATTACTGTAGCTTTATGACTGTAGAAAAAAAGTGCACTTTAATCAAAAACCTTCCGCAGAAATGAATTAAGATATCTTTCTAAAGTATCTTTCTGAATACTGTTATAGCATCAACTGAAGATTTCCTAAAATTGAAGGCAACTGAGTACATTTACTTCATTACCAAGCTTAAGTACACATTTCATGTACTGTACTGTATGTGCACTCGAAAACATTAACGGCATTTGGCATATGCCCTTATTCGTAGGGACTTACATTTTTGTCTCAATATACATCTGAGCAGTTGAGGGTTGAGGGCCTTGCTCAAGGGCCCAACAGTAGCAACTTGGTGGCTCTTTGGGGGTTGAACCTAGGACCTTCTGATCAGCAGTCCAACACCTTAACCACTGAGCAGAGCATACTTTTGACATTTACTCCACTACTCCACTACATTATTCAACAAATACTTAATAACATTTCTGCATGGCATCGCAATACCTAATGATCGTGGTGTGTAGTGTTTGAAGCAGGAATTTCGCCACCTGCTGACTACTATGCCTAATAGCGCAACGGGTGTTTGAAATCAGAAGCAGAGCAATGAAAACAGCACGCTCACAATCAGGAAGCAGAGCGAGCGAGCAAGCGAGCGGGAGTGAATTTGTTTCATTTATTCATTGTATTTTACCTTACATGTGAAGGTGTTTACTTCTGTACTTTTGCTCAGGTACACATGTAAACCTATAGGGAATCTCTGCTTTTACTCAATACAGGATTGTTCTTACGTCGCACTACAAAATGGCCGTGAAAGAAATCACCTAAACATTCCAACTCTTGAGAATTAAAGTTAACTTGTATAGGAATTATAGTTAAAAGGTTGTTCCACTGTAAATACATTTGGAGTTTGGTTGTAAAAGCAGCAGGCGGTTGAAAAAGTAGAAAAGTAAAAAAAAAAAGTTGATCGTTCTGGACACTTCTTCTAGCCTGACCTCATGAAACTTCTTCTGAAGATAAACATCCACTAGGGAATGTCAGTTTGTCTTCAGTGAAAGATTACATTTTTATTTTATTTTTTTTATTTCATACCAATAAAGCCCAAAAATGTAATAGAAAATACAGAAATCCAATACTGGTTTTTTGATTCTCCTCTACTTCTTCTGTGAGAAAGATGGAAAGACAGATAGATACGTTATTGATCCTGAAGGAAATACAAAAATAGATGCCCCTTCTCAGCACTGCTACACCAATCAAGCCCCAATCCAGGCTACAACAGACCTGCGTCAGGTTACATGAATAAATAAATAAATAAATAAATAAATAAATAAATGCTGAAATCACGGCACACGGCTAATGAGCCTCACGCTATACACACGGGATGAATTAAGTGTTAGATTGAGGAAGTTGATCCCAAAGCCCCTCATTAGCAAAATAGTGCTTCACTTGGCCACACTGCCCAAGATAATGATTTAATTCAGGCTTCTTGGTAGCCAGTTAAATTGCCTTGTTAGGAATATTCCTCTGGCACTGTGGGTTTAAATATGTAAAAAGATGGATTTGTGATCTGAGTGTCATTTTATAAATATTTTGATTTTATGAGTTTGAAGATGGTAGCCGTTAAAGCTCAGAGCATTTCAGACGTTATTTGTTTTGCTGTTTTTTAATAGACATACTGTATATAGGGCTCAGGATTGTGCAGTATACAGTAGAGTGCAATATCCTTTTTTTTTTTCAGCACAAAATAGGTAACATGAACTTTTGCAAATTTTAGTTTATTTTAAACATAAAGTGAGTCACATACTGTAGGCAAAGAAATCCACACAGCCACAGATTCACATGATTTAATAGTTGTTTGTTTGATGAAAATAATAATAATAATATACTACCTGTACATTCACTCATCGTCTATACCGCTTTATCCTGTATACAGGGTCGCAGGGGGGCTGAAGCCTATCCCAGGATACTTAGGGCACGAGGCGGGATACACCCTGGACATGGTGCCAATCCATGACAGGGCACACACACATGATTTACACACAAAGGGCCAATTAACCTAATCTGCAGGTCTTCGGGAGGAAACCCACCTACCATGGAGTGAACATGCAAACTCCATTTACACAGAGATGGGAATCGAGTCTGGCTGGAACTCGAACCCGAACCCGGGAGATGCAAGTCAACGGTGCTAACCGGCGTGTCGCCTCCCATATTCATTTTTTTAAGTTTTACCCTTTATCAAAGTGAAATCTTTCGTTCCACCAAATACACAGTTTGATATCTGTAGCGCACAGTGGCTAGGCTTCCTATACAATCTTATGCAAAAGTTTGGGCACCCCTTGATAAATAACAGATTTGGATGATTTTCTTGTAGCCTTCTCCTGCATTGTGAGCATCAATAACTTTCATTTTCTGAGTCTTACACAGTTGCTTAGTTGAACCCATGATTGTTGAGTGTCTGTAAGTGTGTGCACAAGGTTTGAAGATTCAAAGTATTTGTAAAGCTTTGAAATTGACTTTTACTAATGACAGCTGCTGCCATGCATCAGATCTAATGAGCTCATTAAGGTCTGAAACCTTGTAAAAAGAATCTGAGACTCTGGAACTCCTAATAATGTTTTTATTTTTTATTTTTGTTCAATTTATGGCGCAAGAAGTAACTATGAATCAATGTTTGCTGAAAATATTGTGCATTTTTTTTCCATTTTCAAGAGAGACTGTGTTAACATCTTTTCAACTGAAAAATCACCAAAATCTGTTATTTATCAAGGGGTGCCCAAACTTTTGCATAAGACTGTATATATATAAAATTGACCTAAGCTGTGTTGCCAGCAAATATTTGTGCTGCCTGAGTTTTAAGGGTTTTAAGACAAAACACTACAGTATGAAATGACAAATTCTGTAAAAGTACAGTGGAACCTTGGATTGCAAATAACTCGGTTTACAAGTGTTCCGCAAGACGAGCAAAGATTTTTAATAAATTTTGACTTGAAAAACAAGCATGTCTTGGTTTACAAGTGCCGAGTTTTTTGACACTGACACACACACACACTCTCTTTCTCTCGCCTTTACACCCCCCTCCCCAGCTTCACACAGACACCTACACTGCTCTACACAGAAACTCTACTCTGTTGCGATTCTTTCCAAAGGTAAGGTGCTGGTTCATTTGTTTGTTTGTTTTTTTACTTTACACCAGAGTTTAGTCATTGGAGAGATTTATTTTTTTCCTGTTAAAACAGTGTTTCCATTGTGTGTGTGTGAATGTTGTGAAACTTAAAAAGCGAGGTGGGGGGAGGGAGTAGGAGTTTTACAGTGTAAGACGAGGCGAGGGAAGGGGCTAATTCCACACACACACACACACACACACACACACACACACACACACA